>VXBA01002276.1:1051425-1088482 GCA_013399895.1 Serilophus lunatus
CCTGTCAGCGCGGGGCCGCCGCGCCGCCGCAAAGCAGCGCCCGCACACAGCGTCGCGAAGCGCCACACCGCCGCAAAGCACCGCGCAGGGTGTCGTAAAGCGCGGCCACTTGCACGGAACGGGGAGGGATCAGGGATGGAGGGATGGAGGGAGGGATCAGGGATGGAGGGATGGAGGGATCAGGGATGGAGGGATCAGGGATGGAGGGATCAGGGATGGAGGGGGTTGGAGCGGTGTGGGCAGTCCTGAGAGGAGAACGCTGAGGGGGATCGCGTGAATTCATACGAGTAACTCCTAGCGGGGTCACGGACTGACCCGCGAGTTTGGCTTCAACGCGGGCAGGAACAACTTTATCCGGGGGGCGGCGGAGCCCGGGGACAGCGGCCCGGAAGAGCCCGGTCTGGACACATTCCAGACCCATCCGGGCTCGTCCCTGTGGGTGATCTCCAGAGGCCACTTCCAACCCCAGCGATCCTGGGAATGTCCTCATGAAGGACATTATTGAGAAGAAATCCTTCCCCATGCCAGTGGGGAGGCCCTGGCACAGACTGCCCAGAGGAGCTGTGGCTGCCCCATCCCTGGAAGTGTCCCAGGCCAGGCTGGACGAGGCTTGGAGCCACCCGGGGTAGTGGGAGGTGTCCGTGCCCACGGCAGGGCTTCGGTGGCTCCCAGCGCTCCGTCCCAGCCGCGGGAATTCCCGATCGGCTCCTCCGCCACACCGCCGTAAAGCGCGCCCGCAGGTTGGTTTGCGCCACGCCGCCGTACGGCGCGGCCGCTGTCGCGCGGGGCCGGCTGTCGCGATGTGGCGGCGCGCGGCCGCGGCGCTGGTGTTCCTGTGCGCCGCCGGGATCCTGCGGCGAGGGTTCGAGTCCCGCGGCCGCCTCCTGAGCCCCGCGGAGCTGCGGCGGCACCGGGGCCTCCCCGGGCAGCCCGGGCTGTACCTCGCCCTGCTCGGACGAGTGTTCGATGTGCAGCGCGGCCGCCGCCACTACGGGCCCGGCGGAGCGTACAGCGCGCTCGCAGGTACCGCGAGAGCGGAGTAACGGGCCCTGCCTTGGGGAGGGGGACGGCTGGGCCGGGGGTTCGCTCCGTGGGTGGGGGACTCACCTCCGGGAGTGCGGGTCATCCCCTGCCTGGGGGATCCATTCCGTGGCTGGGGGCTCGTCCACTGGAACGGGAATTCACCCCGTGGCTGGGAAATTCACTCCAGGGCTGGGGGTTGGCTCAGCCCTGGCGGGGGAATTGGCTCTCTGGCCCGGGGATGCACTGCGTGCCCTGGAATTCATAACTGGGGAATCCCTGCACGACTGGGGGTCTCATCCCTGCCCTGGGAATTCATAACTGGGGGACTCCCTGCACGACTGGGGGTCTCATCCCTGCCCTGGGAATTCATAACTGGGGGATTCCCTGCACGACTGGGGGTCTCGCCCCCTGGCACCGGAATTCCCTCCCTGGCCGGGGGGTCTCACGCCGTGTCCGGGGGTCTCTCCTGCCCCACAGGCAGAGATGCCACCCGGGCTTTTGCCACCGGAGACTTCACCCCGGCGGGGCTGGTGGACGATGTGTCGGCGCTGTCCCCGCAGGAGCTGCTCTCCATCCAGGGCTGGCTGAGCTTCTACAGCGACAACTACGACCCCGTGGGTGGGTGCTCACACGGGGGACACGCGGGTGGAGGGTCTGGGGACACAGTGCCGGGTTTCATCTCCAGGGGGTCACCTGGGCGAGGATCTCTCTGCAGCCCCTGAACCCTGCGAGTGACCAAGCCGGACCCAGTTTGAGTTCTGCTTCCCTCCAAGGTGAAGCTGAATAGTTTTCTTAGCTGGGCGTTGCTTTTATTTGCTGAACAAAAGGTTTGGAGGCAGCACAGCAAGTACTGAAATCATCGGGACTTGGGAGAATGGGAGGAGCAGTGTAGGGAAAATATTTCGGGAGAAGAGGTGCAAGGGTGGGTTCTGCAGCTGGAAGTGGCTTTGGCTCTCTGATGAGTCTGAACCAGGGCTTGTCCTGTGGGGATTTATTAGTATGGGTAAATTGCTGTGTGCTCCAGGAGTTGAAGGGATGTAAGCTCAGTTCAGTTCTAAAATTGGCCCATGGTGACATCCTCTTTTTTTTTTTTTTTTACTTTACATAACAAATTAAAAATAAAAGCCAACCAGAACTATGCATGTATTTTCCTTGCCTGGAAACACTCTGGTCTTAATTGATCTTCTCTCCCAGGGAAGCTAGTGGGCAGATTCTACGATGAAAATGGGTCACCAACAGAAGCCCTGAGGGAGGCTGAGGCTGCCATTGAGGAAGCTCTCAAATTGCAAGCAGAAAGTGAAGAGAGGAGGCAGCAGTTCCCACCCTGCAACTCTGAGTGGAGCTCTGCTAAGGGCACCCGGTTCTGGTGCTCCAGAGAGAGGTAAACTCTGCCTTCCCACCAGCGTGCTTGGACCCTTTGGAGCAGAGCATTTCCACCCTTTATTTTGGCTGTGGGGGAGGTCTGCTGAGCTCCACAGCAAGGCACAGGTTCTCTGTGCAGAATGCTGCCATGGCTGGAATACACCAGGTGTGGTCCCTTTCCTGTCTGTATTCACAGAATGGTTCAGGTGGGAAAAGTCCTCCAAGATCACTGAGTCCCCCAGCACTGCCAAGGCCACCACTAACCCACGTCCCCAAGTGCCACATCCACACCTGTTAAACTCCTCCAGAGATTGTCCTCCTGTTCTCAGGACAAGAGGACAGAAATCCCAGTAGAACCAGAATTTGAACAGGTTCTCTCACCTCTCAGGAATACAAGAAATACTTGTGTTTTCCACACAGTTTTACGGCCTGTCTGACAGGCTGCTGCCACAACAGTTTTCACTTAAACCACATAAAAACGAGGTTGAGCTTTGATTAGTCATTTCCCACTTACTTTCCTGTTTAGTTGTGTTTCACTCTCAGTTTAGGGAGTGTTTTGTTTGAAGATTAAATCATTCCACAGACCACACTGTGAAGTGCTTAGGCTTCCTGTCAGCCCACCTGCAGCACTGGGCACCTTGGGGATCTGCTCCCCTGTGTGACTGAGCCTGGGACTGGTGTTGTGTGGTAGAAACTAAGAGTTTACAGGCCTAAAAGCTGCAGTGACTGGGAGAACAGGCAGGATTTAGCCCTTAGAAGATCAGTTAAGAAGGGTACACAATGAAGGAATTGGGGAATTCTCAAAATCCCCGTGTTCAGTGAAGGCACAGAATGCCTTGAGCAGCCTGGTTTAGTGGAAGGTGTCCCTGCACATGGCAGGGTGTGGATTAGATGATCTTTAAGGTCCCTTCCAAGCCAAACCACTCTTTGGACCTGTGAAGATGTGTGATCACCTGTGAGCAATCAGGTACCTCCAGAAAAGGCATTTTGCTGTGTCACACAGGGTTGTGATCACTTTTCCATTAAGTTGGTGCCTCCCAGAAGGGTGAGAGGCTGTAGGAGCAGTGATGAAACCTCAGGTTTGTGGAGCACACAGTAAGGAGGTACCACATGGCTGTGGGCTGGTGGCTGCTGATAGCCAAGTCAACCTCGGGGGAGTGTACTGTTGGTTCTAATTCTCTCAGATTCTCATTTTGGTTCTTTTTCCTTAGCAATTCTCTATTCAATGGAAGCATTTTCATGGGTTTGGATTGTAATTTATTTTCCTTTTCCATTCCTAGTGGAGGAGTGAGCAGAGCCTGGGCCGGAGTCCCTCGGAAGCTTTACCGACCTGGCTCCAAGGGGAGTCCCTGTGTGTGTGTGAGGAGCACAGGCCCCCCCTGGGACCACCCACACTCCTCCCAGCACAGCAACAGGGGGGACCTGGATAACCCTCACCTGGAGGAGTACAAGGGCTGCCATCCCCTGGCTGAGCAGTGTGTCCTGCTGGGCTGATTCCAAGGCAGGGAGATCCTGCAGCAAAATGTTACACTTTGGATGGGCAGCTCCAGCTCCATCCTTTCCACCTGTCCGTGCAAACGACAATTCCATGTTATGTGTGATGCTTTTTCACATGTGGAGGTGGAGCTGAGGGAAGAGGGAAACACTTCAGCCAAGTTAGTGGCTAAAAAATCAGTAACGGGATACTTCCTTTATTCCTATGGTATTTTTACACCTGGCAACAGACTGTAAGATGCACAGCCTGAATTATATGTGAAAACTGCTTTTTTGTGCAGTCAGGAAATAGATGTTTGTGTTAACAATGGTGACACAGCATGTTGTGAGCACAGGAACTGCTGCAGCATTGCTGACCTCAGTTCATGCTCAGTCCTCAGGCCCTGCTGCATTTTAGTGCTGTTGCTCCTTCCCAGGCACCTGATTCACTCCAAAGAGTTTAAAGGTAGCAGGGAGAAGCCTGAATTTCTCCTGCAGTAATGGTCCATGGTAGCTGGGAACTTGTGCAGTTCAGTTATATGGAATCTTTATCAAATCCTCAGAGTACAGAAGGCAAAGGCCAGAGCTGTATTTCCTCATCCAGTGTTTGCATTAGATACTGTGCCAAGACAGTGGAAGCCACCTCTGAGGGTGGTGGTTTTATATTAACCTCACCCTCCTGGTCTGTGATTCACCACTTTCCAACTGCTCAGATCAAGAATGAGTAGATTTAAATAGCTTTTGTTACTGCCTGTGTGGCAACACAACCATCCAATAATCTGCCTCCTCTTTCCATTCTCGTCTGACTTCCTCCCATCTGGTCTGTGCTCAGAACCTGAGCTGGATGTGTCCTTACAAAGCCCAGCTCCCTTAAAATCCACCCTGGCAAAATTCAGTACTATGAGTGATTCCCAGAAAAGCAAGGCAAGCAGTTACCATTTTCCTGCTAAATAGGACACCACTGCACTCTGAACCCCAGGCTGCAGGGAACCAGTTGCTGTTTTTCATAGAATCTGCTGTTAACATCAGTGCTTGTTGCAGCTGAGCCTTGAGCGACAGAACACAGTCTGTGCTCAGCTGTGTCAGTCCTGCTTAAGGCACCTATTTACAGGCAGCTGGAAGGTGGTGATAAACTCATTTACAGCTTCTACAGAGAGGCCAAATCTAAGTGGTCAATTAGGAAGCCTACAAGAGGCTGGGCAGTAATTAATTCAAAATAGGAGAGTGCAGCACTTGTCACTGATGTTCAGCTGATTCTACAGGTGCCAGGGGTGGAGCCATACAGCAATTTAAACAGGCAAATGCTCGTAATAAATGTTTGGAGGGTTTCAGACACCACTTATTTAAATGCAAGTTCTTGTTAAATGGTGAAATCATCCCCCAAAATGATTGCTAGACACCTTTTAAAGAGCTTTTAAAAGCTATTTAGAAGTTGCTGCAAATACCAGATTATTAAATGCTATAAGTAGTTTGTGAGGACAAGTCAGTCCTAGTGAAGGTGGACCAGCTCTGACTTCTAAGCGAGTTTTATCTTGCTGTAACAATCACTGTACAAAGTGATTTGATTGCAAGAGCTACACAAAAATCAAACTGCAGCAGGAAGGTGGGGCAGGAGGGTGTTGGTTTAAGTTAAAGTTGGTTGAAAACCAATTCAGAGTTTATTCCAGTTTAGTGTTTGGAAGCACTGGGGGGGAAAAGTTTGTCTTGCCCTCAGAACTAAGACAATATTAAAGCAAACAGGAAGACACTGTCACTGACCTGAAGTGCTCCAATATTTTCATGCTTGTACATGAATGCAGGAGCTCAGCTGGATTCTCCCGTGGAGGAAAATAGTGTGAGAGAAGGGTAAAGTCACCACAGACAGTGCTTTAATAAAACTCACCATTCAGCCATACTTTAGTAAATTTTATTAATAAAAGCCTAATGCATCACAGTCTCACCCAGGGGCTTGGCTGGGTTTGCTATTGCACTGGAGCTTTCCCTTTCCTCAAGTGAAGCTGCAGCAGCTCTGTGCTGTCCCAGGATGCTGAGCTGCTGCACTCAGGACACCTGAGTGCCCAAGTCTCTGTGGCTTGAACTGATTTACTCCATGAACCAGCTGTGGCCCGTGGGGAGCTTGGATTGTTTCACAATTGTTTCACTGATTTTAGATCAAGTCTAGTATAAAGCACTCAAGATGACTGTGGTACAAACTAGAACACCGGACCTTGTCAGGCAAAAGAACAGTTGGAGCAGTTCCATATGAAAATGAATACCTGGAATAATTTCAGACCAAAGAATAAAGTTGTTATGTCCAATTGGATGTTGTATCCCTATTTTTCCTGGCTGTTTGTAAGGATAACTGGCAGAGGGGCAGCTCTCTACAGGAGCAGATCCTTCCTTAGCGAGGTTTCACCTCATGATACATCATCTAGTTCTGCATTTTATTACAAGGAGAATCATTACAGAACAAAGTAATGGATATTGGAAAAATACATTTTTACAATGACTCCAGACAAACATTGCAGATAAAATGCCATTGCTCTAAGACTTTACTATTTCACAGAGGGTGTTAGAAGGTTCAGAGTTACTTCTGTCACTCATACAAGCTTTGATTTTTCTAGAGACAAGTTGGCTGCAGAACCCACCTCTGCTGGTTACAGAAAAGAGGACTTGTCCATTACCATTTGGTCTACATGACACTCCAGCCTTGGCCTCCCATACTGTTACAAGTTAGTTTTTAAGAACTACTGAGCAGTTGTACAAGCTGTTGGTCCCCAGCACAGGAAGTCATTAAGGCAGCACAGCTTTTAGCCAGCAACTTACTCTGTGAGTACCTTCAACATTCTCACTCCACTCAGTGGTGTGAAACAGTGACTGCACCTTTTATAGACACAAGACCTCAGCCAGACAAGGTTCTGTGCTTGTGTAGAGTGCTGGATGACTGCAAGCAAAAGGAATCCAGTCTCAGAACAAAAAGCTACAGCATGAACCACCCGACTTCCCATGCAGGCCCTGCTGAAGTGCCTGAAGCCTGGTGTGGCAGCAGCACTTCCCAGGGACTCGAGTGTGTTTTCCATTTACCCTTTTGTTTGACGCTTGGCAGACGTGAGTCTCAAGTTAATAGATACCACTAAAGGACATCAGGGGTGAGGGGGATGGGGTGTTTGGTCACAACTGGATTATGCTACAAAAAGGGAAGAGCAGTTCTTTAGAGTTAGAAATGTGTTGACCACCACTACGTTACCAAGTGCCTCATTCACATTTGTATCCTGCAGTGGAGCATTGCCAGCAAAACTCCCCAAAAAATCTGAGAGGTCTGAGAGATCAGACCAAAACTAGGCAGAGTGTGTGATGTGAGTCCCACCACCTGCCTGGTGGGATCAACCTCCCCACCTGAACTAGAAAAGAACTAATTGGGGTTTTGGTTCAAGTTGTGAGCTTTTCCCCTTTAGCTCTGGCAGAAAGCTATTTAGAGTTGGCTGGAAGGAAAATACCTCAAAGGCACTTTAAAATGATCAAATCTGCTGAATTTAGTTGCTTTAGATTTCTTGAACACTTCAGGCTGTACATTTATCAATAACCTTTCCTTTCAGACTTCAGTAAGAAAGCTGGGACAGTAATGGCTGTAACAGCAAACCAGGAGCACTACAGACGTTTCCCAGAGTTTTACAATTATTATCTTTTTTAAAAGAGCAACTAGCCAGCCTTAAGCTTGCCATTCAGTTGAGTTTTCATCAGATTGACATTTCCCATCACTTTAAAGCTTATTCTGTTAGAGTTGAACTCCCTTTTCTCCTGCCCCTTCTATCAGAGAGGTTACCAAAAAAGTGATGTTTAAATTCTTCAGCAATTACATGTTGTGCAGTTTTCCAATAAAGTTGAAGTCCAAAGGCTGGGGCCTTGGAAAGTCACTCCTCTACCCCTGTCTTTCAGCATTCTGAGCACACACTTACCCTCCACATCACTGCAGCTCCAAAGCAAGAAGGAAGTCAACGTGTTACCACGGGACACACACTAATCAAGACTTCTTTCACCAAATACACTCTCTCGTTATCCTTCACTGCAAGAGACTTGCAACCAGAGACATCCTGAAACATCGGAAAGCAATGGACTAGTACAATGTTTTCCATCCATTTCACTCAAAACCCCCCAAACTGTAGCTTGCAATTGACACCTTTAGTTAGTGTAGCTAACATTAACTGACACCCTTGTTCACCTGCAATACTATACCAGAGATGCACATTTGAATTAACTGTATTAGAGACCAGTTGTGTTACCCAGGGCATTCTGTTGGAACAGGACAGCAGCAGACATCAAACAGTGAGACAAATTTGTATCACCATCCATTATTCTCCCCTAGTGCTCCAGAGGCAATTCCAGTTACAATACGTGCATATTGGAAAAGTGCAGATCAAGTGAGACTTGATGGGAAATTCATCGTGCAAATGTCAGCAATTACACCTTCTCCTCTCCCTGTACAAGTTTAAGAAAAACCTCAAGCAAGTCTCCCACACAGCAGCAGCCTGGTTTATCATCTCATCTTACTCTTTTAAGACTGACAAGTCACTATTCCAAACAGGGCAATGTGTCATCAACTGTCCATGTTGTTCAGTGGGGATAACTGTCATTAAATAAAAGCACACCAGTTCATGGAGCAGAGATGAGGAATGCTGAGTTGAGTCTAAACTAGGCTCATCTCCTGCAATAAAAACAGCCTTACCATGGCATGTAGTTTTGCTTAAGTATCTATTTTTTTCTAAAAGAAACCTCTGCCCCACAAATAACAACCAGCAAAGTACTTTACCTGGACAATGTGGTGATGAGTTTTCACAGATCAAGCATGTTTAAGAGCATGACCAGCCTAGATTAAAATACTGCAGCTCACTCCAGGTAGGAAGCCTCCACATACACTCCCCACTCACCAGCAATCCTGCTGAAAATGGACCCAAATTTAGTGTCTGAGGTGCAGCACATTCTACACTGGTAGGGGCTACTGGCTCTCCCACAGCAGTCACCGGGGTCTTTAAACCTAAGGAAAAGTGCTCCTCTCCCTCATGGGATTCCTAATGCATTTCAGCATTTATTGCTGTATTGTGAGTTAGACTTCACCAGGTTTAGTGTTTCTCCTTTAGCACATGCTCGGGCCTTTCAGCAAACTCAGTCACTTACAAAAGTTCCATGGACTGGAATGACCAGCAACGTAAATATGAAAGTGCAGCAAAGACTGACAGTTCTAGCAGGGATGAGCAAGAGCATTTACTGGCTAAAACAATCCTGCACTTCTCTTGAACATGCTAAAGCTGATGAGACATTTGCTGAGGAGGTATCAAGATGTGGGTCCGCAATTCTGACATCTTTGCATAAGACGGTGTAAAGCTTTCTGTTGTAAGGCCACAATTCTCGAGCTATACCTAGAACTACTCCGGGTCTGAAGAGTTTCTTGAGTGAACAGTGGTTGCAACAGCTCAGTTTAGCTTCACAAGAAGTCTTCTCTAGAGAAAGGGAACATTTATCTTTAAGACAAAGCAAAGAAAGATACCTGGTTACCCTGAAACTTAATGCCATCTCTACTAAGCAGCCTGAAAGCCACAGGACTTAATAGAGTTGCTCAGTGCAAAGCACCATGTCAAGGACAGACCTGTTTTGTGTTGACTCAAACACCAGTCTAAATTTCAGTTTCCATACCCCACTGCAGCTAGAAGAGGGTCTAAACTCTTTTGCCACTTGGTTTCAATGGTCCACTTGAATTCCTAGTGAAGTCTATCACAGCCCAATACATTTACAGTCATACAAAGTCATTGATACCAGAGTATATCATAACAGGGTCCTTAATTAGTTCAGTCTATTGCAGAAGACATGTATAGGCCTCCTCTTCCCTATCCAGAGGGCTTGTAAGCAGAGCTGCTGTCAGGAGTACTGACTGGGAATCCCTTTACTTCCACAGCATACTAGGAGACTCCTCCCAGAGTCAGGACATCAAAGCAGATGTTGCAAACTCGGACTGGCTTGTTCAGATCAAATTTTATGATGGGAATCTCCTTTGTTGAGCACTTATGGCAGAGCAGGCGTCCACAGTGTCGGCTGTTGATAGAAGAGGGTTGGGAGAAGAGTGAATTCACTTCTAGAGAACACCAGGGCTTTACAGTTTGATATTCTCCATCAATGACAGCATCATTAAAACAGTACAGTAGCAACTGAAATGCTGTTTGTCTTGTATCTTCTGATCTCTCTCATGGAATAGTTTATTAATGCCAAAACCACATGCTGCTTCTGCACTAGTCAGTCCCCTGGTACAGCTTCAGCTGATGAACGTGTGGTTTCCTTAGCACATTGGGCTAAGAAAAACCTCAGCCTAACATCCATCTAACCCAGCTTGTTTTATAAAAGTTCAGACTAGTTAAGAAAAGGTAACTCATATCTACATAAAAGCAACTCCAGTCAGCATTTTCACCCATTTCACCATTACAAACACTACCCTAAACCTGAGCTGGCAACACCTGCCCAATCTATCCTCTGTTTCAGAGCAGGTCACCCCAATCACAGCGTTGCTGTGCTCCCTCCTGCCTTTCCTGCCTAAGCAAGAGCCACAGTGGCTGTCACAAAGGCTATGTCTGGCAAGTTGGGCTCTGGGGACAAATACAGCTGTAAGTCAATCATCCTGCTCCAGAAATAGCGAACAGCCCAGAGACTGCTGAGCTCTCCTGCATGGCAGTGGGCTGCATGCCAGGATTTCCCCTGGAGCAGGGACACCTCTCAAGGTTACTCCTCAAGAGTGAGAGAATCCTTAGTGTCAGATACTCAGGGAGTGAATTGGGAGTAAGTGTGCTGAGACCTTGAAGTCTCAGCTAAGTGATCTAAAGGACCAATTGCATGTGCCTAATCCTTTAGACATAGGCCAAGTCTGGGAGTGTCTGGATCCAGTCACACCTCAGCTCCCAGTGAGAAGGAGTTTAGAACACAAGGGGTCCTCTCTGAGCCTCATGACTCAGTTTTGTCTGTGTCTATGCAGTAAATAATCAAGTGTATCTTCCCATCAAGTCCTGTTAAACCACTGCCACATTTACCATTGAACTTTGTTAACCCACCATCTTGTGTCAATAAAATACCTTATGCTGTCCTGTTGTGAGTGAAGTGCATCACTTTCTGTAACAACTGCTGAAAGGGGACACTGAAATCCTATTTCACTACTGAAACTTGGACAGGATTTCTCATTTACAACTTATCAGAATAAACTAGGAGTTTAGTCAGACCACAATTTACTGATCTAGGACAGGGTGGTATGTTTTAGTTATTATACACCTATGTTAACACAGAGGTTTCCTAAACCACCATAAAGAACAAGCCCAGCTACATTTGGAAGAGGAATCCCTTTCCTTGTAAGCACAGGAAGAGGGGTCACATTACCAGTGATGTTTTCTTGTCGTGACTCCAAATTTGGCAGTGCACTCATAGCAGTTGGAGCCATCACACCAAGGAGGTTCTTTTGTCAGCATATCTGTGAGAGGCAAAGATGTAAAGGCAAAATGAGCTCAGGCACCTCATGAGCACAGTAAACACTAAGGAGGCTTTGTCCAGTTTGAGGTTGAGTCCAGTATAACGGATTTAACTACTCCTACAGGAGCTGCAGTCTTGTTTGGAGGCAATGTACAGTTGCTTTCAAAAACATCACTTTATTCTTTTAACTATACAGCACTAGTTAAAAACCAGTGTCTGGGTTTTAAGCTACATTAAACTACACAACTAGACAGGAGCTTCCATGTCTATCCCTTCCAGTGAAAGTAATATTTTAAAGTCTAATGGATCTGCATTTTACCCTCCACTGAAAGTAGCAGAATAGTCGTAAGTCTGGAATTACTGTCATCTAAGTCAGATCTCCACTGTTTCTTTCCTCCACCAAAAGTATCCCAGAAGCATAAGCCAAAAACACTTTCCCACTGTAGCAAGTGGTACTTACCCAGCAGCCTAAAGAGAAGCTGTTTTGTAGCAACTTGATAGTTGAAGATATTGACTCCTTGATTATTGTTAACTCCAAGACGAGCCCCAGCTCTCACTATTGCACGACACAAGTTGGCATTTCCCTTCATGTAAGCCAAGAGCAGCACTGAAAAATAAAAGCCAGACAGTTCCTTGCTAACACTGTCCAGAGTAGGATCTTTTTCAAGTTTCCATGCAATGTTTGCACCTTACTATATTTAACACATTACTGACAATTATTTCAGCTTCAAAAGTGGCATACCAGGAATACTTGAGTGGTTTAATAGCTATTGAGTCTCACCCACCTGTGTTTCCTTCAGCATCAGGTTTGTCTAGAGGGTACTCTGGCATACACTCCAAGAAGAGGTCACAGATGGCTGCTGCATTATCTTTCCCATATTGTCCCAAAATATGCATTGGTGACTGGCCTCTGGGGAAAAGAGTTTGTTATCTTGATCAAAGTCTGCTTGCTGTTGCAGTTATTCATCCAACTCTCCTTGTTTTAAAGTCTAGTTCAGACTTAAACAATGCTACACCTCAGTAACTCAATACTTCATAACACAACTCTCTAGTTTTGTTTTCTTGGTTTATGTAATTTCCACACAATTTAGACACAGCATCCTCTGACTCAAACACTTAAATTAACGTAGAAATACTTTAATACAAGGTAAATATTTGGGGGCTTCTTTTAAATCTAGTAATATCAGCACCTTAAAATAGAATGTGTTTCTTTAGTTTAAGACTATAAATAATTACCTGATATTAAAAGCTTCTGCATCTACATTGCACTCTGTGAGGAGGACCCGGATATTGTTCAGACGGCCGTGCATCACTGCCAGATGAAGAGCTGGAAAGGGAAAAAAATAAAAGGTTCAAGACTCCGAATGTCAGCAATAATAAATAAATCAATACCTAATAAACAAGTGAAGCACTCCCTCCCACTTCCCCCACCTTCCCTGTCAAAAACTCCTTCCACCAACTTTTTCTTAGACCTTTACTGCATTTCACCTTTAACAAGCCCATTCAGTGGGCTCTCCCCGCCACTAGGAGACGCCACTGAAGTCTTTGTATTGATTTGTGTAACTTGGAGTTTACCATTATTTCCATTTTCATCTACAGCTGCAAAGTCTACTCCGTTCTCCAGAAGGACTGAACAAATAGTGGGCAGGTCCTGCTGTGCTGCCAAATGAAGAGCAGTCTGACGGTGCTTCGTCAGCTCGTTCACCTGGGCACCTGCAAGCAGCTGTCAGGGAGCAAAAGGGGATATGTTCAAAGGTGCTTTCAGGGCCGTTTTATTGATATGAATGAAGCACACAAGACTCCACTGTACAGAGATACCTCTAGGCATCCAGCCTATATAAAATTATATCATTACTGAGCTGCTACAACTCGTGTTTGTGTAGAAGGAGCAAGGAAAGGTTCTCTGCAGGGAGCCACGCTACAAACCACACACGCTCGTGCAAAGGCTGTTGAGGTGGCTCACAAACAGTACAAGCTCAGGGAGCTTTACGCAAGTCTGATTCCTTTTCAGAAGAAGTCATGTCACCTTCAGGTGACTTCTCCACCTCCAGGCACTGTGCAGGGAGGTACAACGTGCACTTTGAAGCAAAGGGACTCCAGCACGTACCAGGTTGCGCACAATGATCTCAGAGCCAGCCTGGACAGCCAGGTGGAGAGGAGTGAGTTTGGAGGCATCCTGCACCCGGGAGTTGACATTAGCTTGGACACTGATCAGGAAGAGCACGCTCTCGATGTCTGAGTTCTGAACAGCCACGTGGAGGAAATTCCGACCTTTATTATCAACCTGTGCAGAAAGGGCATGTGAAATTAAATGCATTATTGCTTTAGAAGTAATTGGTTTATGTAGTAGGACATATTTTCACTATGAGATATTTGCTTCATCTACTTGAACCGTAGAATCTTGTTCCTTTCACTGGTTGACATTAGAGATTTTTATGTGATAGATGTAATCATCAAATAACTGAACTGAGAAATTATCTGCTGCAACTGCTCACTCAAGTCTGCTCCAGACTACTTTATTTGTACTTCATGACTTTGTCATTTCTTGGCCACACACTGCAGGGTATTGTTAGACAGACAAAAGGTCAACAGCTGTTGCAATTAAGTACTGAGCAGCAGTTAATGGTAAATTCAGTTAAATGAGACAAGTTTGGGTCAATCTGGCAGTTAATCCAGGAGAAGGAAGCAACATGCAATCCTGCCACACTGATGCAAAGTGTATTCACAGAAACGTGGAATGGTTTGAGTTGGAAGGGACCATCCAGTTCCAATTCCCTGCTGTGGGCAGGGACACCTTCCACTGTCCCAGGTGGCTCCAAACTGGCCTTGGACACTTCCAGGGATGGGGCAGCCACAGCTGTTCTGGGCAACCTGAGAATCCATTTTGGCTCAATACCAAGTACACGCTGTTCAACTTTGCCTTGAAGCTGATGTTAAAGTACATTTAGAACAGGCTGTATTTGTAACCATGTTTTAGGTGTATTACAAGAGCTCTCTAAGCACTCAAATACTTTACTAGTAATTAAACTTACACAGGGTAGGAAGAATCTCCTGAACAGCTGCCTGAAGTGTCACACCAGTAACCTGAAGATACAGTTGGAGGTCTTATAGTTCAGCAAGGCAGAATAGCATCTATTTTTCAGTTATTTTAGGCCAGGATTTCTGTTTTGGATAACTTTAGGAGAGCTGAGTAATAGATTCTTTCTGTACCAGTCCAGCACAAGACAAGAGCAGAGTTAGAATTTTCTCCTTATGCACACACATAGGCCTATTTCTCAATTTAAGAGATAAAGCTTGACAAGACACTAACCCTTAATGTCCTTACTCACACACAGGACATACACCCTACCATTTCCTAATAAATCCTGCTACAGAGAACTGGCATCTAGCAAATGGATTGCATGCAAAGCCACAAAAGGATAAAGCAGAACTGGCCTGTGGAACGACTGTTACTACAAACTAGTGCAGCAACAAGACCAGTATGGTTTGAACACTCCCAGCTTACCTGTTCAGCAGCTCCTGATTCCCTCTTCAGAATTGCTTCAGCTGCTTTATTATTTTTATATGTCATAGCACAAGCAAAGGGGGTCATTCCTTGCCTGTCACGTACATTCAGCTTAATATCTGGATGTGAAATCATCAGTTGAATGATAACATTATGTTGGTTGCTAATGGCAACATGGATTGGAGTTCTTCCTTCTGCATCCTAGAAGGAAACCGGAAAGTTTCTTACATGAAGATTCAGTTACACACAAACCCTTCCCTAATTCTGAAGAGTCAAGCAAACTTAGCAGTTTAGTTCTGAAACACACCCAGCTTCCTTCAGCAGGGACACCAAACAGCTGCAACGGGAGCTCAAGTCCACAGTTCAAGGAAATCAAACTGGGATTTGTTTCTACAAACTGGCTGGCCTCAGTCCTGTGCTATACAGCCATTTAAGTAGCTCAGTGTGACATTTCCCACATATTCATTTTGGGGCCAGAGATGAGCATTCAAATTTAATTGCAAATTCAAGTGAGGTATTAAATGATTAAATCAATTGTCTGCATCAAGCAGCAGGTCACAGCCAAGGCTGCTTTGTGACTGTGTTCTGTGATTCATTTTGATCTCACTCTCAAGAGCATCAGAACCTAGAAATGTTATTCATGTCTTTTGTTGTTATTTGTCAAGTTTCTGATTAAGGATTACTGTGTAACTCATACTTGCATCACCTCAGCTCAGTCAGTAACTGAAGACACTTTCCAAACATACTAACAAAGTATTTTGGAGTTTCACACTGTAGCTGATGTAATGATTAATTGCAGCAGGATACAGCCCTGCTCCTGCCTTTAATTCACACAGAGCACAGAAGACCTCAATTCTAACCATTACATCAGAAAACTAAGGCATCAAGAAGCTTTCTGTGTCATTATTTTCCTCCAGCATAGCTTCCTGAATTAACCCTCCACATAGGCAGATAAGCCCTAGGTCTGGTAACAAGAGACAGGACATAGCACAGCTGTACTCAGCCCTTCCACTGGCTCAGCTCTGAGAGCAGGATGTTCTTTTCCCTATCAAGCACAATGTAAAGCTAAGGGGAAGTTTGTTTTCACTACATTGGATGAAAAGAATCAACTTTAAAAAAATTGTGCATGATTTCTCCACATACTTGAGCATTGACATTGGCACCAAACTCCAGAAGGCACTGGATCACCTCTTCCAGTCCCCAGCAGGCTGCCAAGTGTAGGGGTGTTTGTCCATCATGAGCTTCCTCTTCTCCTTCTCCATTGGGGCCTGGCTTTCTGGGACTGTTCACATCACACCCACTAAACCAAACACAACACAGTCAATTTTTTTATGTTTAATTCACATTTAAGCCGTTTCAAAAAGGATCAGAAAAAAGTTTACAGGAGCTCATCAAGCAACTGCTGACACATTCCACAAAAGCCCAAAGCCCTGGTTTTAGTTTGACTCTCGTCATCCAAGAACATGATGCTAATAGACATAACAATGTGTCTGTAAAGATTAGTCAGAATTCCTTAAGTGCCACTCATCCATCAAAAGCCTAAGGAAGCACATACTTGTTAGATAGCATTCCATTATCTTATGGCAGGGACTCACACACAGAAGAGTTAGGAAGGAGTCTCACCTGCGGATTAGAAAGCATCCAATCTGTTCACTGTTCTCATCAATAGCTCTGTGCAGAAGGGTCTGTAAGCAGCCACTTGGTCCTGGCCCCCAGCAGGTTGAATCACAGCCATGCCTGACCTGGAAGGAGAAACACAATGAGGCAGTGAAGCTTCTTTATGTCTCCAGACTCCTACTATAGCCCCTGACTAATGCTCCTGGAACATTATTCCTTAGAGGCAGAACTTGAGATGCCTTGTCTGGTCTTGTGACAGTCATTGAATTTCAGGAAGGTACTTTAAGGTCTTCCAGACTGATACTTTACTGGGTCACTACATAATCCTTAATTAGGTGTTATTTATGAACAATTCAAATATTCACCTGTATACTTTGACACACAAGTCTTAAGCCAGTTGGATTAGTTACCTCACTTTCAGCAAGGACAAGCACCTAGAGCAAATCAAGCAGCATCAGCAGACAATGCCTTTGAAGGTCTGGCCCATTTACCTGTTTTCCTACACATTTAGCTAAACAGAGATAGCAACACGACTTCTGGAAAAAAACTAGTATTTGTATTCTCCCATACACGACTACATACTTGAGCAATATGGCACTTAAAGACTTGTTCCAGTCCACTTTACAAATTATTTACAAGGTTTATGCAGGAGTAGTTGCAGTGTTGACTCCGTAAAGGTCAATACCAGCACAGTCAAGCAGAGTTACAAGAATTATTTCTCAGGTCACCAGCACAGCTTTTAAATAATTGTCTCTAGTGGACAAAAAAATGGGTATGAGACAACAAAGCTTTCAAATAACTTCTTTCTGAGGAAGATATAAGCAGATATACTTGAGTCTCCCAAGAATTCTCCTGCTGGATCACTTATGCCTGAAAGTGAGTAAATATGAGCTTTTAAAGGCCTTCTTGATGGAGTCTAAAGATGTAATAGAAATGAGTACTAACACACAGGCACATTCAGTTTTATTCAGGAAGCTGACCATTCCACAAGCCAGGTGTGCTAGGCTGATGCTTTCAGTAGATCCTTACTCCTTCCAGGATCTAGAAAGCACATTCTATGCATTTATTACAGTGCTTGCAAGATGTCTGCCTGTATCTATAAAAGCTTTCTGCAGAAAAGAGGAACTTCTGGTGAAGGAAAAAACTCTGCAAGTTAATGATACTGGACTACTTTTTTCTTTTCATGCACTAGTTTATTTTTGATTATGAGCCCTGTTGTGGTGCACAAAAGTGACACTAAATTAAGCCAACTGACAGTCTTACCAGAGTTGATGCAATATCTTCCAGGTTGTTTTCCAGGGCAAGCCATAGGGGAGGGTTTCCCTTCTCATCTGGCACAGACATGTCTGCTCCCCTAGTACAAATGGCATCCACCACGAGAGGGAGCTGGTTTTTGATGGCCAACTGAAGGGCAGTCTCTCCGTCCTGTGTCCTGCAGCAGGGACAGTTCCAAGTGTGTTATTACGGTATTTTATTGGCAAAGCAAGGAATTACCTCCTCACATGCGTATTTTTGCTGTGGCAAGACCATCTCTCTACAGGCAAGCAAACACACCAGGCTAATATTTCATCACAGCTTTGTATTTACTTTCTTCCCCCCTCTCCTTTTAGTAGCAAGTGTTTGATTTCTGAAGTTGGAAAAGGAAGTTTGTGTTCTTAGCTCAGAGATGATCATTTCCTTCAGTGCAGCCATTATGTGAACAAGTTCCTTCAGAGCCAGGCTGCTGCCACAGCAGAGAACAGCTTTGTCTGTAATGTGGCAACACTTCAAGCAACAGTCAAATACCAACTGTTAAAAGCCTGAAGTTAGAACAGCAGTATCAAGCAGTTTGTACCCATGACACTCATGGCAGTACAGCTTGCCAAATTTCACAGACAGCCTGTCAGTCATGTAAGCAGACAAATGTTGTGTGAAGTCTAATATCAAGTTGTCTAGGAGACACTCAGGAGGCAAGTTCATCTGAGTCTTGCTGCTGGACTTATATCTAATTATTTTAGGTGGTTGCAAACATGCAGCTCTAACAAGCTGGCAAATGGATGAGACTGTGAAGTTCAGTGTCATGTCTCTAGGACTGGAGTCTGTTACAGAAGATTTGTCTCACTTAGAATTAAGTGGCACCTCCTTCTGCAGCCTCTAGAGGAGGTACTGACCAATGGAGCTACACACAGATCCACATTCACACATGTAATCCCTCAGTCATAACTAGTGCCACAACACAGTGCCAAACAAAACTATGCATGAATCATAATTTGAAACCAAATTCAAGCCATTATACAAAGGCAGTCATCACCACCTGCTCATAAATACACATGCAGTTAAGTGCTGAATCAGTTAAAGTCTTACCTGACATTTATGTCTGCCTGATGTTCCAGCAGAAAGAGTGCACTCTTACTGTCCTGTCTCTGGATTGCCATGTGCAGCAGAGTCTGTCCATCTGACATGGTGTCATTGATGGAAGCCCCAGATCCAAGCAGCTGAGCTGCTATCGTGTGCATACCTGAAGAGTTCAAGCTCATTAGTATGTTACCTTTGGGTCTAAAAGCAGAGACACTGAGAACTAACAGAACAGAGTTAACATGCACAGACAATACAGTGATCTGATAGACAAACTATCACAGAGGAAGAATTTCACAGAACTGTAAATACAGCTGTGGGCAAGAGGCTGTAGGGCTGGAAATCTTTCACAAAGTCAGATGCAAACACTCATTTTTAGAAGAAACATCTAAAGCTCTCCTTAACAGCTTCTCTTCAGCAGCACAAGCCAGAACATGAACACACACCTGCTGTTTTATCTTTAAAAACATCTTGTTCACATCATAAATTCTGTATCACTGTAAATTGTGATCTTGTTTTCAAGGCTCATACCTGTCCAAAGAGCCAATCCCAGCACAGTCTGGTCTCTTGAGTCCTTCAGACTAAAGTCAGGAATAATCTGCAAGTTGTTGGTGGCATGAAGAGCATTAGCTACAAAAGAAGCATAAGGAATTAATGTTCTTGTACTTGACCTGCAGCCACATGCTGAAAGCTGCAGCAGCAATGTCACATTTTGAATTAGGCTGTTCCTTTCACAGTCACTTTGAAAGATCTGAGCAAGATACCTTCAGCTTCCCTGATGTGATACTGCTCAGGACTCAAGAGAGTATTTCCACTAATGTCTATCTTAATACTTGTAGTAAACAACATTCAGTTTTTAGCTAAGAGGCTTAACCTGTCCCTTTCTACCTGCAATTCCAAATCCAGTGGCACGTACAAAGCTCTAAGAATGAAGAGTGGAGGCTGTACCACAAGATGGTACATCACTCCTTCTCAGCCCCCTGGGATGGATGATATTTACCTCAATTCACCTACTCCCTTCTAAATCCCACTTATGGTAGGAGACAAAATTGGCCCTGCTTCAGCTGTCAATCTCCCTTCCTGCTGCTAGAAAGAATCTGAACTGGCAGCATTTCATAAACTCATCTGTTAGTACTGGGAGTACTCAAGTCTCAACATTGCTATAATACCAGCATTACTCTGTACAAAGTCCTCTTAGTAAGAGTTAGGGGAGGCAGAAATCTTACCACAGAGATGCTTTTATCCAAATTTGATTAAGACTACATTTAGCTTGTCTTACTAATTGCTCTACTTAAACAATGATTACAGGAAGACATGCTGTATTAGCAGTTTGTCAGAACACAGCTCAGATGCCATCAATGCACTACAGCACCAACAGTCTGAACCAGACCCACCTTTCTGTTCCAGGATGACTGACACCACATCTGGATGATTGTAAGCAATAGCCATGTGAAGGGGAGTTTGCAGATAAACAGTCTCTGCTGTTGGAGGAGCAGATACATCCTTCTGCCCAAGCACTGCTTCTGCTGTCTGGATGTTGGGATTGGCTCCTTGCTGCAGGAGTTCTGCTGTCAGGTTTGCCAGGCCATGCTTGCAGGCTGTGTGCAGTGGGGTTTCTCCCTTTAATAAAGAGGGTGCTGGGTTAACAGCTTGAGACGTGAAGAAAAGCAGCTTTTAAACTACTATTTCCACAAGAACTGGTGTGAAGGGCTTCACTACTAGTAGATGAAACTCTTTAGGACTTCCAACCTACTTAAGTTAGCTTTTATTAAGGACTTTATCACAGCAGGCACCGAGGTGTTAAAAGCACATTAACTAGTGATGCTGCAAGAACAGTGCCACAAGAATGTTCTGATGATCAGTAAATTCCTGAAAACATTCAAACCCTTTAAGCCATGGTTTAGCAATAAGAGATCTCTGCTATCTTATTTCTGAAGAGAAGTAAGGAAACTTTCAGACTAAGTTTCTGCTTTTACCCGTTTGTTTTGGTTGTTGACTTTTGCTCCATGAGTTGCCAGGAAGAGAGAAGCTGCCTCATTTCCTGCACCAGCTGCCCTCTGAAGCAAGCAGTTTCCTAAAGAAAAATCAAGAAGACTGTTAGGAGTACTCCTCCAACCACACTTGGATGTTAAAAAGTGTGCTTCCCCACTACATGACGACCTTAAAGTCTGAAGTCCATAAAGAAAATCCTACCACCAGTAGCCTCCTTGCAACACTGGGCTGTCAGATGCACTACCATTTAGCAATTACACATTTTGAAACTGTAAAGAGGATATCAGAACCAGGCAATGAGTCCAGATTTTCTGTCACTTCCTGCAAGTCCAGATCAGCTTGGGACTGTCAGTGCTCCAGCTCTGGATAAAGCTACTGCCACCCACCAAATGCTGTTGAAACCTCACTCAGCTCCTCCAAGTGCAGTCAGCATTAAACAATTCATTTACAAGCCTTCCACCTCCACAGAAATACAAACCTCTGGTTTACCTGTCACTGTGTCTGGAGCATCTGTATTGCTGCCTCGTTGGATCAACCTTGCTGCAAAGCTGTTCTCATCAAAGGAGGTTCCATTCACGACAGGGGCATCCTCAAAGGGGTTCACAGACTGATCAGATGAGACAGTGATATACTGAACTGCAAGCCACAGAGCTGTGCTTCCTTCATGATCCTTCAGCTCCAGGTCTAGTCTAAAAATAAGAGTTAGTGTCCCGCAATTTATACCTTAAAAAGTGGTTGCACAACACAGCTGAAGTTTCAAGTGTCTGAACAGCTGTACTGGTTCACCTCATAGCTCACTGACAACTTTTGCTTGCCAAGAAGCCAACTTAGCTCCAGTCACTTTAGAGACTATGTGAATACTCAGAAAGAAGCACAGCACCTTCTAGTGACTATCAGATTCAAGCTCATTGCTCCTGAAAGTGTAACAAAGAGACAAATCCTCTTGTACACAGTTTACTCAAGGACAAGAACTGCAAATTCAACCTAAAGAAATAGAGCCAAATGTAGTGCTCTGCTTTACCACCCTAAGAAGTCACCTATTTAAACACATCACATCACATATTGAGACATTTGAAGAGTATTATTACTTCTTTAGCTCCACTACAAATGAAGTTTGCTAATTACTTCACCTTTGAAATTGTTTCACCCTCTTTGGAAAACACAAGAGGTGCAGGATGCTGCATGGCTTCTGGCACCTTCAGTTATGCAAAGCCCTTACACTTTTGCATCCCAAGTTTATTAGTAGTCTTATTATAAGGCAGAAAGACACAGAAGAGTTGTTAAATCAGTATTCCTATCTTCACTGAACAGGGTATTTCACACTAAAGTGAGACTCACTGCTTGCACTGGAGCAGTTGACTGAACACAGGCTCGTTCCTGACCACAATGGACACGTGTAACGGGGTCCTGCAATTGGAGCAAAGCACAGTCACATCAGGAATAAGTGAGATACTTGATTTTGTTCATGGCCATCAATATCCCCCTATAGATTTATAAGCTTAACTTTTGTCTCTGCTTTCAGAAGGGCACCAGCACATCTTGAAACAGAGTAATTTACTCTTTTAGTTTTTGATCAATTGAGTTTAAGCAACTCAGCGTAAGAGTGAACTTTCAAGGAAGACTTGTTAGAACTGTGTAGATGATCTTCTCCAAGTCTTCTGTATTATTTTATATACTTCTTTGCCAGCCCAATCTGACCTGTGAAACAGCTTACAGGCCCTACACTTCAGACAAACACACTGCAGATGCTGTCTTATTGAGACAACTTCAGTTTCCCTGACAGTTTCAAAGGGGAAGTACCTTTCAGGAAAACTACTTGGCACCTCAGTTGGCTTTCTTTACTGTTCAGTGATTCAATAAAGGCAAATTTTATGCCATGTGTTCCAACACTACCAACTCACCCCAGCTCTGTAGCTGGGCTATGTTTAATTGCCCATGACAGGGAAGCTGTCAGCCTCCACAGCTGTCTGCTGTGAGTGCTGCCCATGGGTTGGGTTAATGAATTCATCGTTCCTGCTCCCAGTATCCCCTGTGCTCTGCTGACAGATCTGAGCAGGTTCTCAGCATCTGGTCATTACTGTCTCTTAAACTGGCAGCAGACTTGGCTTCCCCCAGTATTTACCTGCCTTTGTTGTCCTGCATGTTTGGATTGGCTCCTGCCTGCAGGAGGGACTCTGCAATCTGGGCCATCTCTGCCATGACATCTGGGGAGTGCTTCTTGGGGCTGTAGGATGCCACCAGGTGCAGAGGGGTCTCCTGGTCTCCCAGTGTAGCAGCATTCACACGGGCACCATTTTTAATGAGAAAGTTTGCAGCAAATTTATCTCCTTTTGTGAAACAAAACAAGGTTATTTTATGGAGAGATATACTTTTTATGAATAGATACAACCTGTGTACTTTGTAGCCCACAAAATGGATACACAGACCATACATTCATTCCAACACAACAGTCTGCTCCTAGAATGTCTTAGCAATAGGCAACTTCAAGAATCCTTCAATGCAAAGTCAGGATTAAAATATTTCACAAGCCCTTGGAAAGAATTTTTCCTACAGTTCACTCAATTTCACACGAGTTTTTCATTATTATGATACTGAATTTGCTCTATCAAGATAAATCCATTGCTGCTTTAATAAGCAACTGGACAAACTGTGATATTCAACATCCAAGCATTTCTTCAACAAAAGGTACCATTCCAGGGCATCATTCAAAAGTGTGTAATTGAAATTAGTCATCTGATCAGTCTTGCTGCAAAAACAAGCAATAACACAGCCTTTGCTCCTCAAAGTTTAGCCCCATTAAATATAGGGTAAGGGCTTCAGCAGTTCAGACCCACCATGCACAGCACTCCCAAAAACTCCTTCTTGAGAGCTTTTCAGGAGTCAGAGCTTAGGCCCAATTCAGCACATGAAACCTTGGCCTTCGAACACCAAGATGCAAAGATAGGTAACACTAACTGCCCCTCTTCCAAAGACTATTTTGCACAGACATATTCACATGTTGCTTGGCCTGTATGCAAGACTGGAGGACAAAGAACAGTGTTTCAATCCATATTGCTGTATTATCTCTGCCAACAAAAAACAAAATCCCATTTTCTGATTTCCACATCTGACATTCCCACACTTTCCAGCCATCTTAAGTAGTAAGAATCATGTGGCAAGTTCAGACAATTTGTTTTAGCTTCATTTCCAGAACATTTGATTGTTAACAGTGATTAATTCACTGAAGCTGTGGTTACTGAAAAACAAGCATTCATTCTCAGAGCTCTAGCTCAGACTGAAAGCATTAGAAACAGAGGACAAACACCAGTATTAAGGATGAAGAGCAACCTGCTGCAATCTTTCCAGTGCTTCACAGGGCTGCAGCCATCACAACACTGACCTATGCCTAGAAGGCCTACTCCTGCTGAAGTTTCATTCACAGGACCAGACACCAGCTTTACCCTGTTTAGATATGTAGGAGGTTAAAGGAAGAAGGGAGCTCTATTTTGAGCTCACAAAACCTAAAACTACTTTTAGGTGTCCCAGAGAATTTGCTCTTAAAAATAAACTTTTGCTTGGCTTTCTGGAACAGCGCTGCCAAGGACTTTGCAGGAAACCAGCAGCACGAGGGGCTCACTGCAGATTTTTTCCACACTTTGACCATAGGCTAAGATGCTGCTGATCCAAAACCTTCAGAGAACTGTGTCCATGCAACCAGGACCTGCTGTGCTCCAGTTCTCCTAGGATGCATTTCCCACTCTAGGATGGGGAACAGCTCAATATAACAAAACAGTTGAACTCAGACTCCACTCTGACGCCTACATTACTATTCCCCAGAGCTTTGAAATATTCAGACTGGACAGAGGCACCTCCACTTGCTCCTCTTCCTTCAGTCAGATTTTCCTCTAGAACTGCTGTCCAGTAGCATGGACCCTTGCTGTTAATCAGCACAAAAAAGCATATGGTGCATTCAATCCAAGTCTAGAAAAAGACTCCATCTTTGTGGCTCTCATGCTCAATTCAACTATTTGTCAGAAAGACACGGTATAGCCAAATTAGAATACTCCCAGTGTCTCCCTACATTCCTTCCTTTAGCAGGCAGTGTTCTACTAGATTGCACCTGGATGTTATGCAGCATAAGATTCCCTAGCCAGATCCCAAAGAAGAGTCTGTTTGCTTTTAAATTTAAAACAAAGAGAAACAGGACAAAGTCCATCCTTCACTACAATTTTCTCACTGAAGTGTCAACTACAATGTGACACAGAATAGACTCTGGAGTACATATTCCACACTGGGAACAACTGGAAGTTAACAAAGCTTCATATTCTGTGTCCTTACCTCTCTGGATGGCTTTGTGTAGCAGACTCCAGCCCCTCTTGTCTGCCCTATCCACATCAGCCTTGTGGTTGACAAGTGTAGTTGCAATGCTCTCCAACCTCTGGGCCAGGGCAAGATCCAAAGCAAGATCTCCATTCTGATCCAACTCATTGAGCTTCCCAGGAAGCTACAACACACACACAGTCCACTGACATCAGATATGTCCACCAGCCCAACAAAATATTTTAAAAACCACAAAGTCAGTCCTTCAGCTCTAGTCCAAAATACTATGGATCAAAATGCTGGATTTTGGTCAGAGCACCTTACACAGGAACACAGTCAGCTGAGCAGCTGCACCACAGGCAAATCTGCCCAGAGGGCCATTCCTTGAGAAATCAGGAGCTGTGTTTGCAAACCTTGTCCAACCCACAGAAAGTAAGACTGGTACACTCTTAAACATATCACGTATACAGGCATACTCATGTAGGAACCATCATTCAGTTATTCCTTTAAAATACCTCAAATCCCAGCACATAAGGGTCTTAAACAACACTGAGTTCTCAGCTTCCAATTAAGAATTGGGGAAATTCAAAGTATTAATTGATTAATTCTTGATAACTGATACCTGAATTCTTCCTTCTCCCTGGGGAAGAAGCTGTCCTGGGAAGCAGCTTATTTACTAGATATTTAGAGATTTCATCCAAACACAACAAATATGTAGTACTTCCAAGAGAAAAGGAAAAGCATTTGTTTAAAGATATGATTCTTACTGAACTGCCATAAAGCAGCAAAGTTGACTATTGTACCATTCAGCTTCAGATGTGCATGGTAATATCAGGTAATGGATTTTATTGGATACAGTCTGTGGTACACAAGATGTTTTAGAATTGTTATGAATAACTTCTGAATTGTCTTCATGGAGCCTTTACTGCTAGATCCCCACAAAGAAGTGGCTGTGGTAATGCTAAACATGCAAATAAGAATTAGTGACCAAAAACAGTAACAAGGCTCAGACTGGTAGAAAGAACTTACTGGAAACATCAAATTCTAGGAGGTAGATCAAGTCAGTCTCACTATACCTGTGAATCCATTTCTATGAGATACAAAAAGACCACATCTTCTCTCTCCACTTTAATAGCCTTATGCAAAGGATATTCTGTCTTGGACTTGAACATTTTATACAGTAACTGAGCACTCATGCTGCTGAAGTCTTCTTTACGCAAGTCATCCTAGAAGCAATAAAAAAAGAGCAGGATAAGCAACACTCCTGCTTTATTTATAGACAAGGCATTGCACAATGGAATTCTGAAGTTCACAAGACAAGTTCAGTTAAAAGCTTCACTTTGATAAAACAACAACAGGCAGGAGCAATCCAAGACAGTCTCTTGCACCCAACAAGTTAAATCTTACAGTTCAGTTTCAAGGTTAGTGAAATTTTTGTCAACAGTTATAAAAAACGAGATGTTAATGCCTGGTAAAATGCTAGCCTCTAAACTAATTCTCTATCTGGACTTAAACCACAGATTAGAGTTTTCTAGTCTACAGCTATTAAAGACTGACAACTCCATAGAACTTTGTAAAATCATACTTTTGTTCATAAGAACCTTAGGCCTGAGTTAGTGCTCATTTGACTAAACAGAAACGACCTCATTTCCAGGTAGAATTAAGCATCAGAAGTTGGGAACCAGAAGCAGTCAAGAGTTCAAACTGCTGACCCACAAGGTTCAAATACAATAATCTTTTTTATGCATTAATATATCAAAGCACTCCCCTCTGCTTTAGCATGAGACAAAGAAAGAAACAAACCTATCAAGATGGTGCATTTTAGGTTTAGGATAATCTAAATCCCCACACACAAGTCTACTGTTGACAAGTCTTATTTTCAAGGTTAATCCATTACTCAGTTAATCAAACTTCATTCAAAATAAGAGATCAGAGCAAGTGAAACTTCCAAGTCAGTAGCAAGACTGTTTGCCTCTCCCTCCAGTACAGAAGATAAAACTCCCTGGCTTCTATGAATTATTTTTAGAAGTAAAAGCAAGCCTGGGATTCATGATGTGTATAGACAGAGACCAACTATGGATGAACTTCTAAACAGTTCAGAGCCCAGGTTTAACAAACAACCCTCCTGCTTATTAGAACAGTCCCTCTTACTTGGCTCATGTTGAGGAAGCCAAGACACTTTGTACAGTGAAAGAATTCCAGTGGACAAAACAACTCTTTGGGTTATAAACTACTCTGCCCCCAAGACAATGTAACCAAGACAGACAACGAACTAAAAAATTAGACAGCGTGGTAAGTTAAGCAACATTCTCCTGATTAAGTTCTCGTACTGCACGAACATTTTTCCTCTTGTTTCCCATGGCAGTACTCACCCAGTGACTGGCAATGATCTCTGCACAGTAGTTCAGGAGAGTGCTGGCACTCAGCTCCTCAGCAGTCTGGTAGAAACGGATGCAGTTCCTGACATTAACTAGTGACATAACTCCTTTTTCACATCTGTCAAAACAGGAAGGCCAGTGGTCAGTAATCACACAGCTTTTCTGGAATCACTCCCCCATGCTCTAACAGGGTCCTAATACTCTTTTTCCTAGATGCCAGCAGAAAACGGACTGGATTTGCTTTACCACAAGGCTGAGCAGCATCAACATACTTGAATCCAAAGCCCTGAAAAGAAGCTTCTCTAAGAGCAGAATTCCACTAGAATCCATCTAGCCAAGGTCCCATGAGAAATCCATACTGCAGGAGTCTGCAAGTGGAGACACATCCCAGTTTTCCCAAGGGCACAAACCACAATTCACTCACTGCTATGAAGCAGAGAAGATCTGTATCTTTACAAGTACTACAGCAATCCCACTGTAGGGGTTTAGATTGGATATTAGGGGAAATGTCTCTGCAGAAGGGATGGTCAGACACTGGCAGAGGCTGCCCAGGGCAGTGGTGGAGTCACATCCCTGGATGGACTTAACAGACATGCAGATGTGGCATTTGGGAACATGGTTAGTGGTGGCCTTGGCAGTGCTGCGTTAATAGTTAGATTCAATCTCAGAGAGCTCTTCTCCAGTCTAAATAATTCCATTATTCTATGATTCTATATCTACCAAGACATCTGATAAATCCTACTGGCATCCTACACATGGACCTGACCCTAGGCTTCCATGACAGACACCTGCTAAGTTCACAGTACAACATGAGAATAGCTTTTAGGCTGGCACAAAGCTTGAAGGCCATTTTAGCATTGGCCCTACAGACATCAAATTCTTTGCTCAGAAGATTTGACAGCAACTTAGCCTGCTTCATGTTGGAGGCACTCAAATCACAGATTATGAACGTCATGTACTGCTACAGACACCCCTTGGGCAAAAGGTTATTCTATCAAAGGATACCCTGACTAAATTCAAGGCTTTGAAGTTATACACATTGTATATTCAGGCTTTTCACTGACACTAAATGGTTCTTCAGAGCATTCTATACATTCAGGATGACAGCCTAGTCCTTACTAGAATGTAATCAATCCCAGAATGGGCAAGTTCTGTACTGTTACATTAACCTTATTTCTGAAGAAAAGGTGCCACCAAAATGCACAGAACAGCTATTTAAATTAAAATGTCACCTGTGCTATTTTAATACTGCAAGCTACCTGACATTGATTGTTTCTAGTGTTCATTAACAATTCCTTTCTTGCAACTCTTCAGAGCCTGGCGCTATTCTACTGATCTCTAACACCAAGTGAGGGTTATTAGCTGGACTGGGAGAGGAATTGGAAAGTAAACATAAAATTATGAGAAAGTGTGTTACAGTTTAACTGTAGTGCAAAGCTTCATTTCCCAAGATAAACTGAATGTCCTGCTGTATTATTAAAACCTCAAGACTTTGAAAAAGTGTAATTTTATCCAATTTCCAGCAGTTGCCATCTTATTTCTATTCAAACAAGGTTGAAGAGTTCAAGTGGATTCACTATATTTATGAAAACTCACCTCTCCCTAAGCAGCTGGAGCTGAAATTTGTTGGCTAGTCTCATGAGCTCTGTCAAGAAGATATCATCTTCTCTCAGCTCCAGTTCATCTGTATAGATCCACTGCAGCATTGCCATGGTTACCTCGGGGTCAGCATCTGCTAAAGGGAGCAACAGGATTGATAACATACCTAAATACAATCACCTCCTCAAGTAGCTGTTGCTCCTTTTGACTGCTAAAAGTCACAGCTGCCATAAAAAAATAAGCTTTTTTGAAACTGTATTGCTTTACCTCAATCAAAATGTCAAAACAGAGGCAAAACTGGGCAGAATGCTGGCACCAAGCAAGAAAACCTTTTTCCACTGGAATACTGCGCAAAAGGCAGGAGCCCTAGAGCATCTCCAACCTGCTACACAAAGGTTGCACATTTAGGGGACAGTGATGCCCCATAAAGTCCTTGGTCCTCACATTTGGCCAAATACACATCTACATTTGACAAGCACAAAGCCCCTTTGTGATTTCAGAATCCTCTCTCTTTTATATTACAGTCCTATGTCATCAACTGTTGCATTGCAAAGGGACCTGCACCTTGTAACTCCTCGGTACTGACTATAAACCACTTCAAACTGCTGGAAACCATTTCTAGGGAAGGTGCAGAAGGGTCAATTTAAGCAACTGGACTGATTAGAAATAGATATTTTTACACAGTGAGAAAAACAGAAACCTACACCGCAGGACATCACACAAGCCCAATGGCCAAGGACTTTTGTCACCTACTCACAAGTAGAGTGAAAATCCTTCTTACAAGGATGTAGATGAGAATAACACCACAAGATTAGTCTAATTACAACAAAAGTATCATTCATTTAGAAAACTAACCTTAGTCCTTTAAGCTGTTGGTTCCAAAATGGAAAACCTTTAAGACACTGAAATATCCGCCCTAAACCACCTCCTTCAGATGGAGGGTTGTCCCAGATTATCTGCAGAGTACCAGCAGCCCTTGGCATGCAGGCTGACTCCCCAGGAATCACGAGGTTTCAGGAAGGCAAGTATTTTTTTCCAAACTCAAAGCAATCAGAAAACATACTGGAGATGTACTATCAGCTCAGCCTTGGCAGTGTAAGGGTCCATTTGCTTCCTCTCAATAAGGGAACACGTGTTCATCTCTTTCTACCCTTTAAAGATTAGAAAATTCTACACATTACATGAGCTCTAAAAACACTCAAACTGTCTGTATTCTGAAGATAAGATTCAGCAATCTCAGCTTGCAAGTTCTTAAGATAAGCCCTTAGGAAAACCATGACAATTTCCAGGGAATAGCTTGTTGTTCCAACTATTTCATAAGTTAATCCTGGTGCATTTATCAAATTTTATAAAAATATTCAATTTTACAGTCAAAGTATAATTTACTAGCACTTATTTTAAGCATCATTCTGTAACTGGAAGTGTTTGCACTGTTAAACATGTAATACTGCAGTTACAGTTGAGATTCTCAGACTAGCTCACTGTGGAGCTAGAAATGCCGTGGACTGCCACTTGTAACGAAATTACAATTAACATAAGAGCTTTTTAGCAATAATTTGTTAGCATTGCACTCAGAAACTCCTTGGCACCTGCCTTCTGGTAGCTGCAGAGAGATCCATAAATCAGGTTGCAAGGAAGCCCATGTTGTCTCATGAAACCAGCTTGCTTTGACTTGCTCCTTTCCAGTTTGTCTACATTTATTATTCATGATAAGATTAAGTGCAGAGAGTGAAGCCAATGCTTAACATTCAACATGCCAGTCAGCAGCCTGCTTCACTTCATACCTGGTTTTACTGCTCACAAATTAATGGTACAAGGCTCCTCTATACTGGTAAGGACAGAAAAGCCTGTTCAGAGGGTCAACCTGCAGACCCCAGTGTAAGCACATGCAGGAAACAGCTACAGCAGAACAAAAGGCTCATGCAGAAGATGGTCTTTCAGAAAACTCCTCTTCCACCTCTATTTTGCAAATGTATCAAGGTGCCAAAGCAAACAACTTCACCAACATACCAGTATCTGTATTCACTTCCCACACACATGGTATGAACGAGGTATTTGCACGACACTACTTCAAAAAACCCTGTCCTGAGAAAAAGTCAAACTCCTCCAAAGAGATTAATTTTTCATTATGTTTTGTGCCTGTTTGTCTTTTCTAGAGTCAACTAATCTGAACCCTTGTTTGTTAAAGAGAAAGATTTAACTAGCACCCAGTTCACAAGCTTAGTGCCACATTTCAGACACAGCCTTGTAATTAACAGGTTAAGCACCACTTTTAATGGACAGCACTAGTCTGAAAGGCACTAAGTAACCTTTTCCCAAGTAAAGACAACCAAAGCCTCCCATTTCTGAGCAGGGACTGACCTGACAGATCCAGCTCCTCTGTTGAGGCGAGGTTGGCGAGGCTCCACGTGTCACTGCGAGCAGCCAAGACAAATTTGTGGGCTCTGATGTGCTTGTCCCCAACCTTTATCCTCAGATCACTGAGAAAAAAGCATAAACATGCACAATGAAGACTTCCCTCATGCTTGGATATACATAAATTCAGCACCTCCACAGTATCTATGTCCTGGTATCCACATTTAGGTTCAAATTGTTTAAGACTTAAAACATATTTAATTTTTTAAGTAGAACACACCAAATGACAATTCTTATTTTTCTAGGGAGAAATGCAATGACTCATTAATATTTTAAGTGCTTGGTTAGGCTTTTTTTAACCACTTCAGAAGAAACAGCAAGAGAATTATTGCAGAAGTTAGGGAAATACAACAATGTTGAGGTTAAACATTTATGTCACGGTGTCCATACTAATACTGTCAGCTAAACGCCAATGGTTTCAGGCAAGACCAGCAAGGGAACAATGATGTTTGACAGCAGTCTGAGTGCAAGGCAAAAATCCCCAGTTCCCAGGAGACCAGCTGTCAAGAACACCAATTTCATCCTGACCCCTTTCCACCAGGTTATTCTCTGTAGTTAGAAAATACCTGCCCTGCTTATTTTAAAGTCCCATGTCTTCCAAATGTTCTGACTGTGTGGGTGTGCTTTCCAGACCATTTTGTAACAAAAAGCACTGCTATCAACTACAGGACAAAACAGAGATGTTACTTAAAAAACCTGCACTGGGAATTGCCACCTCTCTCATTTCTGTGATATGTAGGTTCTTTCAGACAACCATTCTGTGCCTTTAAAGCTGAACAGAAATAAAGTCACCCAACTCTTCTGACATCTTACCTAACACATATTTGACACAGCATGCTACAGCAAGTACTTGCAGGCACCAAAACTTTTCTCAAGGAGGCTCATTAAGAGATGCCAGGGCAAGGAAAATGTAACCAAAATACATAATTTCCCCTTACTTGACTAACTTCTTTACTTCATAGCACTGCCTTCAGTAACAACAAAGAAACTGATAAATATTGCAGTCTCAGAACTAAATCAGTCCAGGGATCTGGAGTCTTGAAGGTGATCCATAATGTGCCTATGGAAAAGAAACCATTATCCCCAGTTTTGTGTTGAGATTCAAAAATACAATATTATTTATAAACTACATCACATACATCACTAACACAACCAGCCAAGTCAATTTAATCAGGATTCTTTACACACAACAGAAGTACAGAACTGGTTTCAAGGACAGAGCCTTCCAAGAAAGCAGAAGTTTCCAGATACATTGTGTAATTAATCCATCAACTTGGTATAGACCAGTTCAAAATTACTTCTGTTCCGAGGGAGCTTGGCTGTTGATTGTGATCACAGTCAGTTATCTTTGAATTTGTCTTCAGTGTCAGTCTTAAAGACAAACTTCTGACAAGAGCTCTTGACTCAAGACCTGGACTCAGTGTGCCACCTGATCTGCCAACTACAGCTGCAACTCAGGACCCTGTTTACACCACACAGCAAACAATCCCCCTTGTCCAAGGCCAGGACCTAGTCTAGCCATTAAAATCAATGTAAAGCCCCTTTTCTCAAAGGGAGACTCCTCACCTGTACTGCTCCTGCTGATAGAGCTCAGCCACGATGGTGAGCAGCCGACTGATGAAGGTGTCACTGGCACTGTCCTGGTTGGCCTCCACAGCCAGGAGGCTGCATCTCCTTTCTGTGTCCACCAGCTTCTTCTGCAGCTTCACATACTCCTGGCGGAGCAGCATCAGGTGCTTTTCCAGCTTGGCCACCTCCTCTGCAAGGCACAAAGTGTTACAGGGCTCAGACACAAGCACATCTTTGTTTGGCACCTGGGGGGTAACTGAACCCTCACAGCACACATCTGGTTTAATTATGGAGCACTGAGAATCTCTACTCTTCCATTCTATATTAAGCCTTTTATATAATTTCCATAAACACATCAAAGAATCATTATAAGCCACTTACAAAGAAAGGTCTGAATCCTGTTTGGTCAGAAATGCCCTAAAGCCATGGGAGCCTGTGACTGTGGGAATTATGGGGGGTAAAGGCCTAACTATGGTCCTTACCCATTTTTCACTTCAGTTCCAGTGCTGTTTGACTTTACAGCTGAGACCCAAATCAGTTGTGAACATTGGAACAGTGGCTGATGCACCAAATCTACCTCAGAGAACTGACCTGTTCAGAACTCCCCACACTGGGAAATAAGAAACTCTTTAAAAAATGGCCAGATTCTCCTGAAAACCTGTGCTAAGGCCAGTCAAAAATATATGAAATTACGTATTACTGACTGCACAATCATTGTGCTTATTTATTTTATTTTTCAAGTAAGGCCAAACTCAAAACCAGTCCTAAAACGAGAGGGGGCAGGGAGAAGAAATGTGAAAGCTAACCAATGATTTCAGGTGGGAAACTTCCTACGAGATTACTCCCTGCCAGCCAGGAATTCTTCAGTCAATGACTCTTCTTAAATATTTACTAAATGTCACTAATACAAACAATGAGAAACTGAGCTGTTGAACAGTTTTCTTCTTGCTCCCGTAGAAAAGCTCTACAGCCCAGCTGACCTTGGCCTTGCTCTGACACAGGACCCCAGGGCAGAGCATCCTCCTCTGGCTCAGCTGCAGACACAACACCTCATTTAACCTTTCCTCTGCCAACTCTGCAGCAAATGCTCCTTCATAAGGCTTTTAGCTATTGCCATGGATAAACAGAAGGCAACACACCCTATTTTATAATTCAGTTAATACTACTTCAGCAGGTTGTCCTTTACTTCATTCAACAGCTTTTTATTTAGCTTCATCCTTTAAAACTTCATGGATCCCATCTCCTTTGGGATGCCTTCCTTATTCTACTGAAAGATATTGTCATTTCAGAATTGAGTCATCAGTTCCACACCAACCCTCAAAGAGGGTTTGAAATCCTTCTGTGGTCTGTCTTTCTCTTTGAAGACAAACACAGTTGTGGTGTTCCCAGAATTGGAAGGACATGTCTCTTGAACAACAGTTCCTTCCTGACTGATTCAGAAGGAAAGGGTCAGGGGGTAAAAAGCAAGTCCTACAGTTACAGCAGGGAAAGCAGGAGTCTGACAGGAGCCCAGGCTGAAAGACACAGAGAACTGCACCAAAAATTAATGTGTAAACACTGTTCCTACAGATGTTTAGGTGCCATACAAACCCAAACGCCAGGAATAAGAAGCTGCCAAGTGAACCTCATGGCAAACCCCATCTTACAGAAACACTCCATCCTCCTGTCAAGCCATGGGAGTGTGAAGGTGGGAACAAAGAATCAGAAGCAGAGGTAACATCTCAGATACTGTCATTCTACCAAACTCAGCTCCAAATTAGCCTGTTATGAACAGAACACAACAAAAACTACCTCAAACTCCCAAACATCACAAGCTGAAGAGCATGACCAACAATCAGGCTTGCTACTGCTGCCTCCAGGGCAATCCCAGACAATCCCTGCTGACAGTGAAAGTATCTCAAGGAACCACAGCTTTGAGAAATCTTGTTTTCAGAGTGACACCATATGCTTCCTGCAAACTTAGTGAGAAGAACTGATAGGTATTTGCTCACTGTAACAATTACCAGAGTTGTAAAACAAGAGTTTGTGTAGTAGCTACACTTGAGGACAGTATTTGATCTTGCAGCACATTTCAAGTGCACACTCAAGACAGTTCTCAACACTCAGCTTTAATCAACACTCACTGGGAAGAGCTAAGCCCCAGTTTTCCCTGTATATTGTTCACTGAAAGAGTGAACAAGTAAAATGCACAATTACTGCAGGCACAGACACACGTAAGGGAGCTCTTTCCCCAACACACTGAAAGGACAGACTCAGTAAATCTCTTCTCAGACAACCCAAATGCCCCAGTAAAGAGGAGGCCTGGGTTCAGCAGCACCAATACACACAGTGACTCCTCTTCGGAGCCACAATCCAGGGGATGAGTTACCACAGGGCCAGGCAAGGAAATGAAAGCAGTGTTTGTGACCAGCTGTCTGGCAGATCCATCAGCATCTCATCAAATGGCACCAGCTTGTACTTCGTATCAAAGACTTTGAAGAGGATTTCAGGAAAAGCTACTCAATTTTTCTTGTAAGAGAAGGCACAAAAGTGCTTGAGAGCATTCAGACAGTGAATGCAGAGATAAGCAGGGAGGCAACAGGCACTGGGGAGACAGACGGCACTTCCCAAAAAACAGAGGGACGCTCTAGAGGGACCCACCCTCCAACGCACTCCCAGAAGCAACAAAGAAAAACTTTTGTTCACTTATGAACCAGACCCCATTGAAATGTTTCAGGAAAAGAAATAATTTCTTTACCCCCTTAAGTCAGATCTCTCCTCCTCTGCTGCACACTCTGACCCTCATCTCCCCAAGGCTGAACAAGTGACTGCTTTCATGTTCTGCCTCATTTTTTGCACACTTTTGATCAACTTCTGCTGCTCAACATTCAAGCATTAACCCAACACTCTTCACCTCTGCCTGCAAACCTCTGGTATTGGCAGTACAGGACTGACAGGAAAAGCTTTGAGCAAATAACCCGAGTTTAACAAGCTCCTTTCCTTAATAAGCCTTCACTTTTCAGCTGACTCTCCAATATCTTCAGTTCTCAACTAGAAAAATGTTTCTGCATCTAACTACCTTGTTTGAAAGGAGAAAATGAGCCCCTCTGTGAAGATATCCTAAGGAACTGAGTGAGGAGAACAGCAGCTCCATTGTATTGCTTCAGTTCACACAGGATCATTCAGTGGTAAAATGATTTCTCCAGCCAAAAGACAAATTACTTGAGTCAGAGAAGAATCTCTGGGAAGCACAGATGCCTGAAATGGGGGTTGTAGGTTAGTTCTGCAGAGCAGGACCCTGAGCCACAGCCTCAGATCCCTGAGGGTCTCAGGGGAGAAAGTCTCAGTACCTGAATCCAGCCTGGACAACCACAGCCCTCCAGACCTGCTCACCAAAGGGTAAAAGCAAACCTAAGAGGCAGCTCAGCTAAATATGAAACAGTGGCATCCCACCACCAAAAAAATTCAGGACAAGCTCAATGATTTATCAAACCAGTCTGACTGCAGGTTCCTCTGCATCTGCTACATCCCAGTTCATCTTCCACAAGTGCTCTGGAAATTTCACCACCATCTGAGAACTGCACTTCAAGAGCTGAAGGCTGTGCTTTGGAGACTTGGAAGTTCCTTTCCTTTATAACTTGTGGCATTTTAGCTCAGTTTGCCGACTCAGTTTCCTCCGAGGAGAAAAAGAGGAAGCTTGTCTTGCAGGAAAGGGCACAACGAGTAAAAGTCCAAGCGGTTTCTCAAATCCTATTAGGCGAAATTAATTTGAACGGTGCAATTGACACCTCTGAGGCCAAACAGCAGCGCCCCGAGAGCTCTGCAAATCCCACTGCTGACAGAAGGGCTCCGGAACAGGTCCCGGGGGGCTGCGGGAGGGGGTCCCAGCCCCGCTCCCAGGAAAGCCGCCGCCCGGGATGACCCTCCAGGAATGAGCCCCCAGGATGAGCGGCGGCACCTGAGACGCTGCGGGACGTCCCGGGGGTCTCCGCCCGCCACCAGCGCCCCGCAGCCGCAGCATCCCCACACCGCGCCT
>VXBA01002276.1:1088688-1114104 GCA_013399895.1 Serilophus lunatus
TCCCGCCGCTCTATCCCGCGCTATCCCACGGCTCCTCCCGCTTTATCCCGCCTTGTCCCGCTTCATCCCGCGGCTCCTCCCGCTCCGCGAGCCAGCGCCGCCCCGCAGCGGCGGGAGGCAGCGGGCGGCCGGGTGTCGCCGCCCCGGGGATCAGTCCCCCCCCGATGAGGCTCCCGTGGTGCCGGGGGGCCCGGGCGGGTCCCCTGTGGGCGGGGAGGGACCGACAGTGCCCGGCACAAGCTCCGCACCGGCGGCGACCTCGGTCCTTCAGGCACCTGCTGCTCCCGCGGCGCAAGCGCTGCATATCGCGGGCTGGGCCTGCCGCTCCTGCCCCGGGCACTCGGGCCCTGCCTGTCGGAGCAAACAGGCCGAGACACCGGAGCCGTGCCCCCGGGACACCGGAGCCGTGCCCGGTGGGGGAAAAGTGGCTGAGAGTGGACAGGGAGTGACCAAGGCCCAGTCCCAGGACCCTTTTCCCGGCACAACCGCCCCTGTTCTCGCGTCCCAACAGCTGCTGCTTGGCTGGAACAGAAATGCCGAGATAGTCCACGCCGGTCCAGCAGCACTTTTTTTTTTTTCTGTTTGCCATATAGAGCAAATTACCATTAAATGTTTGAAGACATTATGCACAGTATTGTTTTACATGTTTTTCTCTGGACTCCACCATGAAATGACCTTTGGGAAGCTGCTCTGCAGTGTCTGTCTTCTGTAAAGCAAAAGCAGAGCTGGGCTCAGGAGAGCCACAGACTGCAGTTTCCTGGACATACCATGAAATGACCCATCACAGTTTGTATGGCTTTGCTGTGTAAGTGACTTCCAATACTGCTATTGATACCCTGAGGAACTGTGAGGGAATGGTAATTGCTGCCTGATCAGATTTAGTTTAATTTCTCAGTAACAAAGATCAGATTTCAAACCACTGCTATATGGTAGTGTTTTCAGGGGAATCAGCAATCTCATCTCTGGAGGATTGGCCTGGGCAGAAAGCTGTTGTATGACAGTCACTGTTTAAACCCCAAACAGCTTCTGGTTTGGTTTGGAATCACTTGTGCTGCTTCTGAGGAGATGCAGAAAGCAGAACTTGTGGTGCTGCTCCGTGTGCAGGGATGGCACTGCACCAAGAGCAGGGCACCAGATGGCACAGACACAGCAGAGTCCACCCCCCATCGACCTACCCAAACCCAAAATACACTTTTGATCACCTCAGAATCCATGTCCTCCCTTTACTAAGTGTCTAGTGTTTTCTAGGCATCACAGCAGGAATTTTAGCCTGACAGCTGAACAGCCCTTTGGATTTTTAGAGATCTGATGCATAAGATGCAGCCTGAAGAAATGCAGAAAAGGAATTAGGATGGCCATATTACTTTGATGTTCACTAGCACTTGATGCTTTTTCTTTTCCCCCCAGTGATCCAGTGTTACCTGTTGGGGGAAAATGAGCTCCAAGCCTCAGCCAGGATAAGCCACCACAGAACCAGCTGCGGAATTGAGCATCCAGGATGCACAAACACGACAGGCTGCACAAACCAAACTACTTACAAGGTCTTAGGACAAGTGAAATGGTGTAATGCTGGTTTACTTGCTTGTCCACCAGGAATCCTCCCATTACTTATCCCCACTGCAGCTCCTCAGTGGTGTGTCCCCACCTGGTTTTATCAGTAACAGTCACAGCCTTTGCCCCTTACAGTGTGGGGCAGGAACAAACAAAAAGCCAGCTGGGATCACAGCAATGTGAAATAGGCCATTTGCATCCCTACATGAGGCTTCCTGCAGCCTGGACACTTGGCACCTCTTCCACTCAGTCACTGGGCATTTGCCATAGCTGCAGCTTGGCCTTCTGAGTGTCCCACAGCTATGTCTTTCCTTAGGAATATCTGGGGCATGTGGGATCACAAACCAGCTGGGTAAGCCAAATGTGAGGGGAATGATCAGTGCTGTGGAATTCCCAGTGCAAAGAAAGAAATAAAGCTTTAAACCATGTTGTGAAGTTACAGGTGAGGCTGTGGTGAACTGTGTGTTAATTAGGAACACAAAGCTGAGAACACTGTTGAACTTGCTGAAAGCAGCAAGTAACCTGAAATTGCCCTCAGTTCCACATACACTGTGGAAAGGGAAAAGAAAGGGGAGCTTGTGGGGGGAAAAACCCATTGCCACGTTTAGGAATGTCAGCTTTTTCCCCAGTGTTTAGTTTATGGAAAGAATGGCATCATGCCACTCCAAAGTCACAGTTCTTCATGTGGAAAGGAAACCTGCTCACAAGCCACTTTGGACAAGTGCTCAACCAGGAACTCAGATGAGCTTTGGTGTGAGGGCACCATTAGCTCTGAAGTGCTGCACACACAGGAGCAGGATAGGCAATTAAAATCAAGTACCTAATGATTTCACAAAATAACTAGTTTACAAATATGTAAATGTGGACATTAAACACCTTTCCTTGCAAAGTCCTCTTATACTATAAAGCACCTTGTATTGCCACTGATAGTTCTCACCTCCTTCCACCCCAGCCCACCACCCAGAAAACCTGGAATACGAGCCTTTTAGTATCTGCATCTGGCACAGTAACATGAAATGAAGTCCAGGCAGCAAAGTAGGACTGAAGGCTTCTTACAAGCTGAATCTGTCACTGGAACTCTTGATTTATTAGTGGGTTATGCTGTGCTGTGGAAAGAAAACAGTCAAGTAGTTGCAAGTTCCTCTATAAAGTTTGTTTGGTCAAAAGGCTTGGAAACTCTTACCAGCAGCTACTTGGAGATTAGTATTTGCTCACTGGAGGGCCAAAGATGGTTACAGGAGGGAGAAAGGTGTATTTTGTTTGCTCTTTCATTATTCAAGATGAAGCACAGCATGTCAAACTCCTCAAGTGTTTGCTGGTGTTGTGTTGTTGATGTTCAGGGAAGTTGTGCTCCAGCTGCATGTGCCCTTCCTATTTCCATACTCAAGACAGCCAGTTTGACACGTTATTATTGGAAAAAATTATATTTTGGAAGAACTCACTACAGGTGACAGAATTCCAAAAATCAAATTACATGAAAATATACATCGTAATTTTCTTTGTACATTAGGTGAGGAAAACTCTGGAGTAGAAGGCAAAGCAGATGAAGGGCCACAGAAGAGAGTAAAGGAGGAAAACTATTTTTGATAGCAAACCCAGAAGTTAGTCATTTGAAAGCCTACAGATGTGCATGCTTGAACTCAACTTGGAGAAAAAACAAGCCTCCCCCACACACACCCCACCCCACAAACAGGCAATGAAAAAGGCAGAACAAAAATTTCACCCTTAAAAAGCAGCTCATTCCTATCCTGGACTAACTTAGTAAACTGAACTTCCAGGAGAAAGCACTCAAGTCTTGGAAGTTAAAAATCCATCAGGCTGCTCAAGGGTGCTCCATGGCCAGTTTTATTGCTATACCCAATTCAAGAAGTAGGAGTAATTGGGTTTAAAAAAGGGGTAGGAAGAGAAAAAAAAAAAATAAAGCACCTTTGAGACTACAAAGGTCATCATAAAAGAAGACACAAGTAATTGATAGCAAATCCTTTCAGGGTTTAATTAGGAAAATTTTAAGTTCTGATGGGGGAAATAAAAGGGAGCACATTTCCAAAAACAAAAAAAAAAAAGAGATACTAAAATTTAATAAGCAAGATATTTTAATTAAGCCTCAGTGGGTCAAAGGAAAATTAAAGTGGGAGGGGAAAAAAACCAAAACAACAACTTTATCCTAATTTGTTTTAGTTTGACATGCTTCACAAGTTGTTGTTTGGTTTTTTTAAACTCATAGGAAACAATGCATAGGGAGAGAAAAAAACCTGCTAAAATCTTTAGAATTTACACAATTCTATTCCTAACTAACGACAGCATTATTTGGTACAATGTGTATTTGTGGATGTACATGAACAGTATATATATTATCCGGATCATGTTGTGCTATGTACACATCTTTACAATTCTTCCTGAAGGTTAAAGCAGTTCATTAGATTTCAAAATGCGTAATCATCTTGTGTTGGCACTTGTTAGGCTCTTGTCAGCATTGATAACTGGCATGTTTTATTGCAGCCCAGTTCCAGCCAGTGTTTGCCAACTTGTAACAACAGAAGTCCAGCAGTAGGTGGGTAGAGTGCAGGAAAAAAAACAGTGCCATGTTTCTCAATTGGAGACCTGAAAAGAAATGACAGATATTAAAATAAAACCCTTTATCACCCTCAATATCTTCAAGATGTTAATGAGTGATTCAAGCTCAAGAAGATAATGATGTGTTTTTTTTTCAAAAACTTCACATACCTGTGAACAGAAGATGGATAAATCCAAACTCATCACCTGGAGTTAGTTCTCCTAGTTCACTGTGAATCCAAGCTCAACTATCACTTTCAGGCTCCTGTTAATCACGTTGCTTGTGTAAAGGTTTGATTATTGACACACAGGGCTTAAACACTGCAGATTGCTCTCTGAGAGGTCTGTTCATCACTTACTGTGAGTGGTGAGTACAAAACGACACCACAGCCCCCAGTCAGGCTGCACTGGTTTGAAACCAGCCCAAACGGCCCCTTCTCATCTGGTTCCCTGCCCATCCCTCACTTGGGAGGAGTCACCAGGGCTTAGAAAAGCTTTTTCCTTCCAAAAAAGCAACACAGCATTACTTAAAATATTTGTCACGAGCATTGTTTCACTATGGCCAAGTTCAACATGGCAACAGAGCTGAGGTTAGTTGAGGATACTCTGGAGTGTTACTCACAGTTACTCCCTTTCTCCAAGGCAGGAAAAAAAATGTCAGCTGCATTAACAATTCTTACACTCTAGTTACAGGCAGTTGTACAAGACAATCTGTTCCTTTGCTTAGTCTTTTGATCAATATTGAGCATTTTTCATGCTTTATCTATACTGGAGAACATTCCCTTTAATCAAAACATTTCTGCAGAGAACAGACCCTGCAGTATCAGTCTGTCACAGCTGGAGCCTTTCCCCAACCCCCCAGTGCTTACAAAAGGGTAAGGAACTCTCCTGTCCAGCCCTGGTGAAAAAACCCTAACTAACAGGAGAGTTTTGTAAGCTTTTCTGCTGTTTTAGTAGTACAATCCAGTGCCATACTTCTGCCCCTGTGAGTTACATATGCTGCAGGTAACCAGTAAATATGGATTTAGGCTTCTCCAGCTAAATTTTAGTTGCCAAACCAACCACTAAGAAAAGGAAGCTTCAACACGAAGCTCTGTTTTGCTTTGAAAAGCAAGAGTGGGAAATTATTAGCTCATGGAGGAAGTTTTTCCTTGGCATACTCAAAGTGACCAAAGGCCAGGGATTTAAGGTCCATATTTTAATACAGAGCTTTCTACAAGAGGTTATTAAAAAAAAATCCCATTGAAATGGAGATGGGGTTGTGGAAATTAGAGTAAGAGTTCTTCTTGAGTCAGAAGCTCTTTGATAGGGTGGCATAAAATCCAAATATCATGTCAGCTGCTCTCAGGTCAAAACTTGTCCAGGCTCTCAGGTCTGCCACAGTTCAGGTTTCCAAGCAGAACACAGCTGTTTGTCTGAAGCTATTCCCAAGCTTTCCTCAGCAAAAATCTCGGGGGATTTTTGGGCTGTTGAAAAGAACACCACCTTCCTTGATATAATTGATGAGTAATATCTCAAATTGATCCTTTTTGATGTGCCAGTCGACTTTATTAAATTTCCCCACAGACACTTGAAGCAAATCCATCTGAGCAGCTTCTGACAACTTCACTGAAGTCTTAGTTAAAATCTACATGCAACACACAACATCTGCAAGATAAACTGCAACTCTTCAGATAGCAAGACCTTTTAAGATGCTTTTAAGATTCTAACAAGTGTTTTTCACAATAACGAACACAAAAGGATTATAACCCCCTTCCATTACAGCTCCAGTAACCTCCAAGCACTATTAATAAAGCAGGATGAATTCTGATAAAGAGAAGATGAACTTCTGAACAGCATAAATGCAAGAATACAAGAGAAGCTCCCCAATTTTAGAAGGGGTTGTCAACTGCACTTCATTCTTTTAGTCTTTAGTACTGCATAGAGCCAAAGAGCTTCACTGAGACCATGCAGCTGAGAAGAAAGGGCTGGAGTTTTCTTTTTGCCTTTGAGGTGGGGGAAAGAAATAGTTCAGCAACACTCAGGCAGGAAATCCTCAACTCAAATAACTGACTGTCTTGAGAAGGATACTTACCCTGAAAAAAGTGAAGCTACTAGCTGCTGAATAAGTGTCACTCAAAAGCAGTTTCTTGGCTTTTTCTTACACAGCGGGCAACTTTTCTTTTAAATTCTCCATTTCTGTCTTCTCTCCATTCTTTCTGTAAGTGAATAGACAGCTTTCAGATGTCAGTCCTACAACAACACACAAGCTCTGGGAAGACTCTTGGTGTTTATCTTTTCACACATTAGCCACCTAGTCAACACCTAAATTTGCTTACACTGAAAACCTGTTACATTCAGGCCTTTTAGAAAGCTTGCTCTGGGTTTCTGTTCCAGCTGCTCACAAGACATGGGGGATACAGCCTTTTTCTCTTGAATTTCAGACATTCTCCAAGACTAAACTAGTGGCTATCAAAGTCTACACTAATCTATTTACTTTACTGCAAAGCAGCAGCCAACTCAAACTGCAGACCACAGGCTGTTGTTATGGGTTAGAGATAATGTCCTTAACTGCACTGGTGAGGAAGGTACAGAGCTACCACAGAGCCAGTAGTTATTCTGAGATTTTTTTTTTAGGACAGTTTCAACTCCATCTCAATCTATCCAGGACAGAAATACAGAAGTCACAGTGTTCAGAAGAGGCACAGTAGTGTCCTTAGAAAGCAAACACCTCCTATTAGATATGGCTGCAAGATACTGGCTCTGTGAGAAAGACCTGAACAGAACACTCAGCTCACCTGCTCTGTGACAGGTATCTCATTTCAGAGCTGCACAGATGAAGAGCAAAGATAAAGATGAACAGGAAGAGGTAAGAGAGAAGTCTGAACCCAGAGACACAGAGATCACAAAACCCTACAGGAAAAAGTGCAATTTTCAGGGTTTTTTTTGGTGCCAGATTCATGACAAGCTCAGATGAAAGCACAGGAGCATCAAGTGTGGTTAAGACTGACATACTGGGTCTCACTGTCAGAAGGGGTGGGAAAATATGAAGAACCCCTTATTTTATGAAGTTCTACTTTTCTTACCTGATATAAGCAATATATGCTCACTGTAGGGGTGAGGGAAAGGGCCAAAACCCCACAATTGTTTTACCTGATGCAATTTAGCACACACCACCTTTTCACCCCCCTACTTCAAGTGAAGGTTTGAGTGAGAAAAAATTAGGATAACTGTTAGGATATCCTAACATTCATCACCTCCAAACTCACTTAAGTCAATAATCCCGTTGTCTTAAGCTTCCAGTGAAAGCACAAATAAGGCCACTAATTAATTTGTTCTTTTTCAGCAATTCATGCAGCAAACATTTGGTTCCTTGGACCAGGACACAGGACAGCTTACACAAGATGGCTTAAGGCCAAGAAAAGCATCGAATTTGTGCCCTCTGAGCTTCAGAGCCTTAGTTTTTGTTTCTACTTTTTAATATTTGTAGTTCTATGAAGTGCTCAGTCTTGGAGTTTCCAGTTTGACAGCTACATCTCCAAAAATGTTATTTTAGATCTGTTCTATCTGCTTTTTAAAATATCTGTTCAGGTTCCTGTTCCTCATTTTTCTCCCACTGCAAGAGACAGTAGTCCAACATACACAGTTCATTTTTCTAGGAAGCAGGTATGTCCCCCTGCTCCTTAATGCTCTGAATTGCCCCTAACACCTCAATTCTCAACATTCATTTAAAACTAGAAATGGAGAGCAGACAAAGTATCTTTTAGCAACTGCCAAATTTTATTGCTGCAGCAAACACAGGAGCTGCTGATTCTTCATTACCCTGATGAGCATGTTCTGGTTCATATGAAGGAAGAGATGCCAAGCTGCTCAAGCAGCACATTAAAATAGTTCCTTGAAACATCTAGTACTGTAGTCAGAAAAATAGTTTCTAGCATCCAAAGTGATGATTTGGATTTAAGTTTTTGTTTTTTCAAGCTGGGTTAGAAAATGCTGTTTTCATTTCCATCTTTACCCTAAGATTTAGATAAACAAAATTCACAGTATCTAAATTCTCTGAGGAAAAAAACAAACAAACAAAAATTTAAAAAAAATCACTCCTGAAGTTTCTGACAGAGTGAGGTACAACACAAAAAGCTTATGATGTCAGGAAGGTGACTTTAATTGCCCTTCCAGCACTTCATTAACAACTTGCTCTTCCCAGTGCTCCTTGGTTTGCCAGCAGAAAGTGTCCATGTCTCCTGGTACATTTCCACCAGTAACATGACACAAGAAGGGAAGGTCTGACACTCAAAAAATGTTAAATAAGGAAATAGTTCACTGCAACTTTCTGTGTTTATGTTTGGTTTTCTTCCCATTAAATTTGTTCCACATGAATCTGTTCCCATGATGATTTTTCAGAGCTCAACCACCTTTGGAAATGCCCAGAACACAGTAGATCAAAGGCTCCAGAAACTACTGAACTCCCACCCAGTTTGGGAAGTTATGGCTGGGCTGACAGAGCAGGTTAACATTCCTCTAGAAACTTCTGTATCCTCTAATTCCCATCTCCCTTTTCCTCACTCCCACAGTGAAAGGACCTAGAATTTTTTTTGGTTTTGAGAGAGGACAGCAATCATTGGTCACTGCTGAACTGCAATTTGAGTGTAATTCCATGTTGGTGTATCTTGGATGACTGAGGCCTCAAGTGTGTTTCCCTACACCCTTCCAGAAATGAGTTTTTCCCTCCCCACCACAAGCAGTTATCAGCCTAATTGTTTTTCTGCCATCAAGGCAGCTCTTCCAGAGAGTGGAGAGCTCTGTTTATAAACCTCTGAGCACAGGCCATGCTCCAGAACACTCTGCTGCTTCACACACTTGCATTTCAACAGCAGATTCACTTTGACTATAAATCAGACCATTTTCCTCACTTTTAACCAGTCCAATCTGGGACAACCCCTCCTCCTGAGCTGAAGGCCAGTGAAGCTTTCAAGTCTATCCTCAGAACACAGACCCCCACAGTGAAACCTGCTGCTCTAATCCATAAGATTAGACAGGAAAAACTAATGTAGAAAGGCGTAGAGAACTTCCCAGGGCTAACTGCTTCACATCACTGCTTTTCCCAACAAAAAGGTAGCCTTAGTGTGCAGTATAAGAGCTCAAACTCCTCAAACTGGGAACAAAGCTCCACTGCAAAGTTTCCACAAGGAGGACAAGTGGCAAACCAAGCCAAGTCTTACCGCTGCATCAACATTAGCAGGAGAATCACCATTGGGATCTGCCAGCATAGAAATAACACTAATCATTATAGTTTCCACTGTGTGAATGGGAAGCCAGCGTTCCTCAGGTTTTTCATAGCCATATTTGTCTTCCCCAGGCTCATGAAGAATTGAAATGCAGACATCGCCATTCTTGTCAACTACAAAACAGAACAAGGCATATTTCAGTCATGAACAACACCCTGGCATTTCTTCAGGAGTCACAGAGCTGCTCATCTGCACTCCAGCTACTCTGAAACACGTTAGTGAAGACACTTGGTAAAAAAGGAAAGTAATTAACTATTGCTGAACTCAACCTGTAACAAAAAGGGCTCAGTAGAAACCTGAATATCCTTGGATTTCTGGCAGAGGGGGCACGTGGGGAGGAAAAACTCAGTCTAACATCATGCTGCAGCTTTCAAGACTATTTATTTAGACAGGCTTCCACTCCAGCATTTTCTGTTAAGTTCAGCAAATCAGACAGTGACTTTGTTCCACGGCAACAGCATTATCCAGATACTACTGGAACATACTGAAATGTTATTTAAACTGCTGGAATTAGAAAGTGCCTGACAAGAACTCTAATATTTCCAGAGCTGAAATTGCCTCAGCATCAAAATACTCCCTGTCCCTTATGATGGGAACACTGTGTTGGTCTCCCCCCAGCTTTTAACACCTACAGTTTATGAAGCTGAAGAGCATTTCTCCTTCTCAGTAAAACCATCCTCCATTTTACCTTCCCTTCCCATCTATGTCCAGCAGTCCATTAAGAGTTACCTCCGCTGGAGGGACTACGAGAGGCTGTGATTTCTTTTGATGCTTCACTGGAGGAGGACAACCTTGGGCCTTCTACAGAACTGCCAAGTCAGTAATACCAAGATGAAATATTTGAAGGTACAACAAAAGGCAGCTATAGAAGGTTCTCCTCACACCAGAATTTTGCACTTAGGAAAAAAAAAAAAATCCCTGAACAGTTACCAAGAATGCAAGGAGCTGCTCCCAACAGCTTCTGAAAACACTTCAGGAGTATTTTATGCTCTCAGAGCAGCCCTATTAAAAACTCTGCTATGTTTATTACTGCTTTATTAAGTGAAGATGGCAAAGCAAAAGCAGAGTTTCATATTTCTAACATGAACAGAAATGTGTCCATTTGTCTTCACTGCATTTTAGTTCTTAACTGCAAAAAAATTGAAACTTTGACATTTCTTACCATTTGGATGCCAGATTTCTGTGATGAATTTCATTTTTGGCGGCCTCAGTGGGTAGTCTTTTGGAAAAGTAAGATGAGCCTTGAAAACACCACCTTCACTGGGGAATCAAAAATATCTTAGTAGAGTTTCTTGTAAGCTTAAGCTGAAGATTGGAACTTACTGAGGTATCAAAAGCTCTAAGTTTCCCCCTCACACAGCATCATGTTGGTAATTAACAGTACTAACACTTCCATATGCAATGCAAAGAGTTTCTACATTGAGAAGATCCTTTCACAAGATACTGCCAGTTCCTCAACACTATCTTTTTTAGAACTAGTCTGATGTTCCAGAGGGGAAAAACCACCAAAAAAACCTTCAAAACACTGCCAAAGCATTCACCATCTGGAATCGCAACTTATTTTTTCCTCCCAGTACATTTATTACCAGGAAAAAAAAAAATTATGGCCTTCAGCTAATACCCATTTTCCTCCTCAAGAGACCTCACTCCTGATTTTGTGGTATCAGCGTGCAGCAGAGCCCCAGTGAAAAGTACAGAAAATTACAGCACTAAATGCAAAAAAAAAAATAAAAAATCTTCAAATGCCACCTTTTTATCACTAAACTAAAGGGACTCAGACATGACAGTGAGGTGTTCTGCATTACAGTTACCCACTCACCTGGAAAACAATAAACAAGAGACATCCAGTTTTTATGTGGAGTTACAGGAATAGTTCCTTTTGAAAAGTGTGAAGGGGCTGTGTCACATGGAAAGCTTTACAGATGGAATACTTTGCTAATGTAAATACTACAACATTCACCTTGTTACTGTCACTTCTTCTAACTGAAGTTTCTAACAAAATTTGAAACAGCAAAGGCAGAGACTACAAAAAGTGGCACATAAACCTCCAAAGAAGGTGTGCAGTGTGACAAGTTGCTCCTCAGCAGCCACGCAGACAAAACAACTGGGGCAGAAAACTGGTCCATGCAAGTTTTTTTCCTAGATTTGTAAAGGAGTAGGAGCCAGTCTCCAAACCCCACAGGCTACTGAGAAAATAAGATGTTTTACCACCACTAACCAAAGATGTGCAGTAAGTAGCTCAAAAAAAAAAACCCAACCCCAAAAATCACTAGATCTTTGACTTGGCTCTTGTAGCAGCTGAGGGATCTGAACCCACAGCATTCATTCCACACAAGGTTTAGAAAAGGCAGTTTCCAAAGAATCCTTCACCCTGGGAAGGGTAAGAATTCCAGAAACTCGGGCTATTTTAACATCCAAGCTAGTCATGACAAAGGAGAGTTAGATTACATTTGTTGATAACCTCAAACCAGTTAAATCCTTTCTTCCAAAAAGGCCCTTCTTTCCCTTTTTAAAGAAGCAGATCCTAAAGCTACAATGCTGTAAGATGTCCCATATCAACTGCAAATAAATACAGCTCTTAAACTGGATATAGGTTAGAAAACAGTTAATGAACTACAGCTGTCAATTAAGGGAGATCAGGGACACTTTTAGCAATATTCCTGATAAAAGGGTTACTTCAAGAGACTTTATAGACTGACAGAAATCTCAGAATAAAGTGGGACCAGGAACATCACTAAAGATTGAACATTTTGAACTACCTGGTTAAGTTAAACTATTATGTTCATCAAACAGCCCAGGGAGGAAGGATCCAGTGTTACTACCCTGAAAAGCAGCAACTGGGGACTGGAAGAGAATTTATTCTAAGAAACTTCAAAAATAAACAGCTCAGCACCTTATTGAAGAGGAAAAAACCACTATTGCAATTTTTAGCACATAAGATGATGTTCAATTAGAAGAAGCATTTCTTTACTGACAGTATTTATAGAATGGCCATGAGAACATAACGGAACCATTAAAAGACTGTTCAGAAAAGGTCAACAGAAGTTGGAGAAATCATCCCAAGCAAAATCTGAGAATCCCAGTGCAGCGAGCTCGAGGAAAAGCAAAGCAATGTCATTACTGGGCTCAAGCACTTATTCAGAATTCTGCAGACAGAGATACACAACTTCATGCTGAGGCCAAAACTGACCTCAAGTAAATGTCACTGGGCTTTTTTTACCAGTCATTTACCACTGCAACAGTTTAATGAAGGAGAACAGAGTTCATCTTCAAGAGTACACTTTAAACTGACCTCTCCCTGGCATGGAACCTTTTCCCAGGAACTGCAGTAGATGATCACCCTGAAGTACTTCAGGCTACACTTTAGAAGTTCACTCACCTCAAACTGACAGGACTTGAGGCAAATTCTATGCTCTGCTGCAGTTTCTCCCAACTACATCCTGAATGTTTTTGTACAATCATCAGCATGAAGTTGTAATTAACAGTCTCCTATCAGCTGAACTCCAGCCTCTCAGCAGGAACAGCAGTGGATTTTATCTCCTTTCACATGCAAGTAAGGCAAACAGAAGCTACCTCTCAGTGCACCTATTCTTTTTTTTCTTTATACAAGAACAAAGGGATCAGTGTTGCTTCTTCCCAGGGGAGCAAAGCATTTTAGAACTTCTCCATAGCAAATCCAGCTATTTACAGGTATTGTGCAACAGAATGGCATCACCTGACTTAGCACAAGGATTTTGGTTAACTTCTGCTCACTCAGACCAAACTCGAAGTGGTAAATCCGAATTCACTGAAGTTTCTACAAAGTATCAGTACTTACTATAGTGTATCTGGAGGGCCAATAATGAGGACTTCCCATCGATAAAGGTCATTGTCATCTATCAAGCCCGCTGAAAAGCCTTCCACTGGATTTTTGTTGAGCTCTGTGTAGGAAAAAGAATTTAAGAGTAGCTTTAGGTGTTTGTAACATGCATTTGCTATTTTTGCTCGTGCCTCTATAGGTGACCAAAAAACCCCCTGACATTTAAGCCTGGGTGAGTTCCCTCAGCTCCAACCACACAGACCAGAATGCAAGAGCTGAGCCCATGTCTGACTCCAAAACTATCCCAGTCCATCACCTGAGGGGCTGGAATAACTCATAACCATGGGACATGGGGTCCAAACTAGATACTAACAAGTGGGTAAGTCAAGAAACAGGTTTTTAACTAAATTAAAAACTACCTTTAACTCCAGAAAACGTTAACAGAAGATCAAAGTCACACCATGCTTTTCTTTAAAAGTAAATCCTACCTTGCTTAAATGAATTTTTTTTTCAGAATCTGAAGGCATTTGAGAGCTGTGCCAGTGCATTTTGGAGATAATGATTTACTATATTCTGAACGTCTAGAAGAGAAGGTGGGGGGGGGGGCATTTTTTCCTTTTGTTTCACAGTTTTATCCAGTAGTGATAAGCAATACAGGACTCTAAGTGGATAGACTGCTGCAAGTAGTTACTGCCAGAGAGGCTTCTCTGGAAACAGCCCTGCAGAAATCAGACCTAGATACAGACTCCAGAGTTTGTTCTCAGCCTGCTCCAGGAAAAAAAACCCATAAGATTTGGAATTTAACATGTCAAATGAGTTCTGCCTAAAATTCTACTGGGAGAGAGGGGGCAGGAGAGCACATTATGAACCAAGACCTTCAGGTCAGAAATTACATTAAATGCCAGATTGAAATTCTTGATGCAATATTTCCAATAGTGTATAAAAAGCCCTGAGAGATCTCGGGTATTTAGGATAGAAGTTAAAAGAGAAACTACTCCTTCAACTGGTCAGTAATTTTTGATTTACAATTACATTACACAGCCCTCAATATTCTGTTCCACAGTCCAGTTCATCTACAGACTCCCACTTTGTAAACCCAATAGCTGTATTTTGTGTGGACTTCTCAGCACTACAGATTTAAGTTCAGAGGGCCTTAAATGCCCTTGAGTACAAAGTGAGAACCTCTTACCCTTATGGAGAAAAGGCTGTTATTAATTACATACTGATTTGCTCTCAAAACTGCACTCACTGGTTGCCAGTCAAGTTCAGAACTATTTAAAGCATGGCTAAAAAAGGCAGGAATCAATTCAAGCCTTACACAAAGTCTAGTCCACACAGGGCAAACAGAGTACTCAGCTCACAGGAAGGCCCGAGGTCCTGAAGAGGCAGACTGGAAGAACATCAACTTTGTTTGGGCATTGGCAGTTCAGAGTCAAACTCAGATGACACAACCCTAAAATCCCAGGTAAAGCTCTGGAAGGAGTTTCCCTGGGAGCTCCTCAGCAGGGCTTTAGTCAATAGGGGAGGTCAGCCATCCACTCCCCGAGGTTTAGGACAAAGCCTTGGCTATTGAACCAAATCATGTTTTTCCCAGACAATGCCTGAAAGAAAAGGTCTCTCCCAGGCTCTGCAACCAAACAAAGCTTCAAACCTACAAAATACAGCACGGCCACACCTCCACTAAGCCAATCAAGTTTTCACACACTGCTATCTATGAAACTTCGTGGAAACAGCTGCTCTAGCTGGAGTAACTATTCAGTTTTAGGTGGAAGGGGCAGAGAGTGTAGGTAAGCATTTCAAATTAAGGGACTTCACCAGTCCCTTACTACAGACAATCCTTCAGTATGGGATACTAAAAGTTCCACCCCAGTAGTAGTTGAAATCCTGCATGAAAAAGCAGGTTCTATTTATTAAAAAACTAATTGTCTATGGCTTGTGCAGAAGGCCATCTCTGCTCAGGACACTTGTGTCATCCTTTCAGATCTTATATTAGTGCTGGAATACACAGTATCCACCATAACAACCAGAGAAGGCAACAAAGTGCAAATACTGGGTTTGAGTCCCCTGAAACCCAAGTCCCCTCATTTCTGCACTTCCACAGAGAGAAAAGGATTTATGCCAAGTTCTGTGTAAACTGCTCATGTTTAGCTTTTTTAGTGTTTGCAAGTTATCACTTCTCAGTCATAAAATCTTTTAAAGAAACCTGCCAGAAGTTATGACTGAAAAAAAATCCAGCATTCTTTGTTTAAATATGCCACACTATTTTCAAGCATTCAAATATATGCATTTTCTTATATATTTAATTTGTTTTATTTCAATTTCCTATTAATCTGTCTCAGCCTCAAATAACTTCAATTTTGAGTAGTTCAAAACATTTTTCATGTACTTATTCCCAAAGAAAGGCACCTCTGACACTCCAACTCCCAGCTAGCACTGTGCAAGAGACCTTGTGAGAAGGACTAAGATTGCTGATGGCAACTCTAAAAGCAGACAATCTGTAACCTGTATGAAAGGGACAGTTTGCTTAGAGGATGTTGTCTGTAAAGCAAAAGACCACATCACTGCTTTTAAAGGAGGTGGCATCAGTCTCTGCTTGTGAAAAGGTTATTTTCCTCCCATAGCAGCAATACTGAGCTCAAACAGCTGCTGCTGCAGAAACACTCAAGTAAAACAATGTCTGTAAGCTCATACACCTTCTCCATGAGAGGTACTTAGTTACCATAGCCAAGTTAAAAATGAGCTTTTCCATCCACATAATTTATGCTAAACTAAACATCAGGGCTGGTGGGCAGACAAAAAAGGAAGTCTCAGGGAAGTTTTGCACTGGGATGTGAAAACATCATCCTTGGCTGCTTTACCATGGATAGCCAAGAGCTGCTACTCATTAAAACTTGCCAACGAGGCAAGAGTTTGTTTGGCTTTGTTTTTTTCCCTGGATATAGTCGGTGCTGTCCATCAGAACAGCAAACTGGTCCTACCACCTGTCTCCTGCCTCTCTCCTCACCAGCTGAGACTCACACAGTGGTGAAATCCATGCACCAAACCCCCACATGAAGCGATGCAAGGATGGCAAGAAAGGAACACGGGGGTGGTGCCAGGCACGGGGACAAAGCAGAGCCCCCTGAACTGCAGAATTCGGGACACCTGCTCCCTGTGTCTGTCAGCCCCTCCCCACCGCAGCACTTAACTCCTTGCAGCCTGAGCAGCAGCTTTCCCAGACAAACACACGGACGATGAATGTGCTTCATAAAGCAAAGGATTCAATTCCTTCCTCCCAGCAGGGGGAACAAGCTGTTGGTGCAGGTCCTCTACAAAGCCCTGCTGAAGAGCTGCCCTACAGGTCCCAGAAAGCACAGAAACCAGACTCCTACAAACAACTGCATCCCTCCACATTATTTTTCCAACAGTTTTTCTTGAGATTTCTTGCTCAGCAGGAGATACGCTGTACTTTGTAGACATAAGGGGGTCCATTAACAACACACTTCCATCAAGCGCCATTTGCTTGCTGCTGTATATTGCCTTCTGTGGTAGAGTATTTCTGATAATATTTTCTGCATTTCTCATTGCTCAATAGAATAGACATTTTTCTACCCAGAGAAAAAAACAGATTCTTGCCCCTAGCCTCACAGCAGTTTCAGGTAGAGACCTTTGCAGCCCAAGCAGCAGCTGACAGCCAAAGCAGCACACACCTGGGCAGCTGCCAAGCACCAACATACTTGGAACAGAACCCTGTGTCTGCTTATAAATTAGACATTCAGTTCCTTTAATCCCAGTCCTGAACCTGGGATTAAATCCAATACCCGATTTGGGAAGTGAGGAAGACTAAAGGCCCATAATCCAACAGAGTTAAATCCAGAAGAGCCTGTAAAGTCCCATGGCTCCCCTCCCACAGGATCTGCCACACAACACTGTCCTTCCAGCTCTTACTAAAGCAGAACTAAGCCACCATTGCCTCAAACTTGAGCCAACACAGTACCACGAGCTGCTTCCAGTTTCAGTGTTTAGTTTACATCAAGCTACTGATGTTCCCACACTCTCTAAAACTGCCTTTATATAAGCCAAGAGACTCTCACCAATCCCAGAAAGAAACAGCATCAACAAAAATGACTAAGCAGAACGTGCCCATGGCTCCATGGAGCAGCTATGTCCGGCATCCAAACTCTTCAGGCTGACATCTCACCCAGCCAGCCACTGCCTGGGGACACTCTGGGTATTTTTAAGATACATTACAGTACACAGCTTTCAAAAATGTATGTTTCCCCATTATTTTTAAGAGCAGCCTCTTTAGTAAGTTACACAGTGGTTGAGTTTTGTACAGCCAGTGGACTGAGTACAATGTAAAACCAGAGACTGAACAGCCCCAGTCCTGGCTGAGGCTCCTGCAGAAAATCATCTGGATGGTTTAGACAGCCCTCAGAACAAGCAGGCCAGGCCTAACAGTGCTTTGTATGTGCTGTACATTAGGCTTGATTTTGTCTTGGTTGGTTTTTTTTGTGAGGCTCAGCACTAGTCCAGGAGCTTCTGACAACTGTTCAAACTGAAAATCCTCTGTACCCCAAACTGTGACTCTCCCACAGTTCTATTCTGATTCCCAAGACTTTGCTGCCTGCAGACCCAGCTCCAGTACTGAGATTCTAGAGGGCTAGGGCTGAGACTATGATACAGTAACATGATCTCTCTGTACAGGTGTATTCCCCAAACTCTCTGCATTATCTGCTTTCATCATGTTCTATCTTGTTCCACAAACTCATCCAAGGAATTCAGACAAAATGTGGCATGAAACACACACACTCCTGGTAGCTCCTGTGGGAGTGACAAATAAGGCAACACACAAGACAGAACAGATTTATCTCAGTAGGACACTGAAATTATTTTGGAAGGAGACTGCCTTGGTTCTTAAGGAGTTCCCCATAATCCCTTCAGCCCATAGAGGGGGACATCAGTCTGGATAACTAAAGGAATGTTGACAACCTTGACCTGAGGTCTCAAAAGCAGCTCTCCCACAATCTCAATTACAGCACAGGTACCAACCTGACCCAGCAACCCAGTTTACCCAGCCCAAAATCTCATCTCCATGCACCATCTTACCTGAGAGTCCTAATGACTGGCAAGAAGAGCAACAACCAATTTTGAGACGTTTCCTTTCTGCACCACTCTTTATTCATGGGCCCTTCTGTGGACACACACTCAAACCAGTCCTTTTCCAACATTCCATGCTTCTCATATACAGAAGGAGGGTCTGTCCCTCTCTCCTGATGTGTTTACCCTTAAGCAAACATCTGAACCCAGTAAGTTAAGTAATTGTGGAGCACACGGTGCCTACTAAGCTCACAAATCTCTCAAAACAAAGGTGATGTTCATAATGATGAAAACCTTTAAATTCCATATTATTGTTAAAAGCTTTGAAAGTTATGCTTCCAGAATTGAGGTTCTTAGCAGTAAGTTCAGAATGTGTGTTCAAATTAATGTACCAATTAATGTCATGTACAAATTTTGGTAGAAATCGAGATAAACTGCTTCCTGAAGTGCCCTGTTTGGCTACTAGGAGCATTTTGTGTATCCCACCAGACCAGAATCCAGCAGTTACACCACCCAGGTCAAAACTGAGGTTAATTAGGTCTGTTAAAAAAAAAACAAACCCAAAACAACAAAACCATTCCCAGTAAATCTGAATTTTGAAAGGAAGTGGTCTGAGGAAGGGAAAGGACAGTTCAAATGAGTAGAAGAGCCCCGATTCTGAAGTCCACATCTGAAAGGAAGCAAATATCTCACCAGGGAACATTCAGTGATTCGCCCATAAAGAGTCAACTTCAGCACAGGGCCACATCCATCTGACACTCAGTGTAACAGAAATGCCACCTTCACTTTGTCCTCAAGTCTGATGCCCATTTCCAGTCTGAGGAGTCAGAAAAGTATTCAGTGGGTACCTGCATCTCTCTATGCTTGAGAGGGGTCACTCTCAGCAGCATTCAATAGAGATCTTGCCAAGATAAGTAGTTCTTGAGACTCCATAATTATCTCATCCTGAAGCAGATGTCAAAAACAGGTCAGATGAATCACACTCTACACACACTGATTTCTCTCACAGAAGGCTGTAAACTGCAGGTGCCTCCTGCACACACTTGCTGGAATTTGGCAAGACAGGTGCCATCCCCAGTGCCATTAACATGGTCAAGTTTAGCAGAGACAGAAGGTAGTTAACATTTCTTAACAACTATTTGCCAATTACCAACAGGCTAAAGCTACAAAAAATACTCCAAGTATTTTCTGAGCAGTCATATATATACCCACTGCTCATGGAACAGCACTGCTGCACAGAGCCAAGAGCTCTCCATGTGTGTGGTTTACAGACAAAAATAGACCACCACGAGGAAGTCTCTATGGCAAGACTGTGCCACTGGGAGGTGTGAGGAGTTCATCAGGAGCTCTCCTTGTCATGTGTCTGTTGTGCGAGTCAAGGACAATTTTCCAGCTTGTTCTCTCTCTTGCTTGTAATATGAGTAACAAGTTTGCATAACCCAACCTGAGCTACATTGTTATTCACAATTGGTTAAAGACCTCTCTCTAAATGACTCCTGACAGCAGCAGCACCAAGATCAGCACCAAGTGCCAGGCAGCTAAAAACCAGCCAGGTGTTGTGATGAAGGAATGGGAATAGCTTTCCCTTAACAATCCACACAAGAGAGACTGAATGTGAAAACCTCTACAAAGGGTTCCTAACAAAAAGTCTTCACTATTATTGTAAACCTGCCCAAGCACTGCCTGCAGCCCTGCCAGGAGAGCAGTTCTTTTTAGGGGTTGCTATACTTAGTGATCCTGCAAGGACTGGATACCTGATCTCTGCTCCAGCTGATATGCCTTGGACCTGAGGGTAGGAAAGAAACAAATATGAACATTTACACTTGGAGGGCAACCTAAAGCTCAAGCCTATAGTCAAAGATGTCCTCAAGGCCATATCCTGACAGATCCACACCCCACTGCAAACTGAACCAGAAGCAGGTGCAGCAGGGTGATAGCACAGCCCTGCATGGGAAGTGTCACCCCGGTTCTGTTCCCACATGCTGGAACAAAAAGCAGACAGTACAAGTTTCAGGAGTCACATGCCCTCTTCCTCAACCAAACCACCTGCTCTTCTTTCTCCAGGCACCCAACTCTGCACACTCATTTTAGTACTTGGTGAGTTCACACTTTCAGAGCAGCAGCCACCCTTCAGTTCAGTTCCACTTCACTAGAACCCAATCTCTATGCTGGGAACAAAAACTTGTATTTGAGATCAAAATAGAGGCTGCATTAAGCACATTACAGGAAAAAAATTTAGCAGAATGCCTATTTGAGACAAACACTTATTTTCAAACTGTTTAGCATAGGGCTTTGAGGGAACTAAAACCAACTTGTCTCAACCACAAAAAGGACCAAGTAACTTACTGGAATATGCACTTAAGGTTCCAAGTCTGTCTCCCATTTAAAAAAAAAAAAAAAAAGAGATAGAGAGTCAAGGCTGAATCAGTTATAACTAAAACATATGCTTCACTTGAAGATCATTCACTTTACTTGATTTATCCCAGATCAGTTTCTCTTAAAAATAAGTTGTAGCAAATCAACAGCTCTGCAGCACATAACTAACACTGAGGTTGGAATCACTATCAGTCACACAAGGCAAGATATTTTAGTGTGATTTGGGCATTTTTAACATCTCAAAAAAAGATCTTAACAAAACACAAATTCTTCTGAGAGTAGTTTCTCAAACAGTATTAATTTTGCTCCTTATTCCACAGGATCTCCAGCAGTATTGTCCCATTCCACTATTCTCTAACAAAACAGGAGATCACTTCACTTCCAGACCCAGGAATGTCCACACTTTGGTGGAACTTACAATGCCTTGTTTGGGGGGAGCAGGAAAGGACTCATCCTTTATGGTAAGCTTAGTTCTTTCCCTGCATGATTAGTAAGCTGAACCAGGCAGAGCCAACTGGCTGTGACTCCTTCAAGAAGCAGCTACAGTAAGTTTATGAAGCAGGTTATTGCTTCATCCTGTTCAAGCACCTGGTTGAGTCATCAGGCTCTTCCATTCTGAAGCTTTGCTAAACCTCATTTTCCAAAACTGACAGCACCCCTGAAAGATTATTTCTGCAAGAGGGACATTTGAAAAACTAGTGTGTAGCTATCAGAGTTTGCCACTAGTTACATTCATTATGTTATTTGCACTGCAACTGAAATTCAGGCTGCTTCTGCAACTGGAGCCTGAGCAGGGCCTGTGTTTTTGAAGATATATTTTCTATAAAAAATCTTGAGCAAAGGAGCTTTGATGATTCTGTGAGAACAACCTCACAAGAAACAGGATTGTTATCTGCTCTGACAGGGCCCGACACTGCCAGGGGGTTAAGGGAAGAGGTGCACACTGCATGTACCTGAGCACTCCAAAAAACATCAGACAAAAGAAGACTGGTAACTCCAACATCCCTTACAATCCTAAGACTGGCATGTGCAGGACCTTGGAGTCTTAATGGTTCAGAGTAATACAGAATACCACTGACCACACAGACCTCCCCAGTGGAGCTAACAGGCACTCCAGCAGCCAATTAGTACTTCAGATCAGTGCCACTCCAATGAGTATCTCGTAGACAAACCTACTGTAAGCCAGTATTCAACTGGAAACAAAAGCCAGCCACCAAAGAGACGCATCTCTGCTTTGATATAGAAAGTGATCTTAACTTTGCAATTCCCTCAGAATTCACTATTCAAATATATATTTTTAAAAGAGTAAATCTCACGTAAAAAATCAACCAGCTCAAAATTTCATGGCAACATTCTTCCACTCAATAAAGTCAAACTTGTTGAACTGACACATTAAGTATTTAATACAGTTTTCCAACGTGTTAATTTTTCATTAGACATTTCTGCTTTGAAATAGGAGCTGTATACACTCCAAACTGAAATAACGCCATGTTTTTCATGTTTGAGCAAAACATTAGTGTGGCTTTTTCTGTATCTGAAATTGGAGGTTATTTACAACCCAGCACAAGTGCAGCCAACCAGGGCATGGTTACTCCTGTTCCCAGAGCTCCATGTTTATGTTAAAAAGAACTTGCACTTCGAGTTCCACTGTGTGCTACCGTCCTCCCTGCAGGATCCTGCTGGGTGAACTAGACAAGTCTGCCTGCTCTGAAGTCTCTGTGTCAGCAAGAATTTGGCAGAAAGGTGAAATAAAAGTATTCAGAGAAATACCTCAGTCTGCAAAACACTTGGGCTTGACAGCTCTGGAGACTGGGAGGGAAGTTTTACATTCGGTTGTCTCCTGGTTCTTTTTAAGGAGCATAAAGTTTTGGGGCTGTAAAAAGAACAGTTTAATCTCCCCCACCTCCCCTGGGGGGTGAACTCTGCTAACCCTGTGCTACACCAATCTGCTGCTGGTGACTTTTTATTGAAGCTCACAGCATTTGTTTTCCCTTTCAGTTCTTCCTGCACCTTGCCCTCAAGAAATGAACAGGTCATGGCTTCTATTTCACATTATTACCAACCCAGAAAGTGCCCTTCTCCTTAAAAAAAGGCAAGAATAAACATGTTTGAATTTTAAGGTATTTCAAAGTTCTGACTATCTTATTCTTGTGCCTAAATGGAGCAAGCACACATCAATATAAAAACAGCCACTACAGGAGTTGCCTGGTGATCCAGCTCAGTATTTCATTAGCAAAGGCACTGAGAAGCCCCATTTGGGAGAGAATAAAACAACAAAACAGACACAAACCAAGCCACATCCAACCTAAAGTTGTATTTTGTGACTGTCATTGACTGTCTCTTCTCTCAGACCATTATCAGCACCCAGAATATGCCACTGAAGTTGGCAAGCAGCTTGGATATATTGCTGTGGTACCAGGTCGCTGCTCAAGTTACAACACAAGCCAGCCTGCTCCAGAAAAAAAACACAAGTCTCTCTTTACACGCTTATTGGAGCAACCTGGGGTTTTATTGTCAAGCTTTACTCTGTTTTGGTAAGACCAGTGTTTTATGTCTCACTGACGACCAAGCAGCCTCACCAGTTGACCTACACTTTGACAAAGTACTGAAGAATTAAAACAGCTCATTAAAGAGCTCTGTGCCAAAGACATCTCCTTTCCCCATAATGCCTTTAACTAAGGGCCAAAGTTACATGGGGGACCAAACAGGGAACCACTATAAGAACTCCTCCTGCCACTGTCTTTTCCTTGGCATTGAAAAGAGCTACCCAGGGACTCACAAAGAATTTCTGTATCCCTCAACTGTTCCATCATTACACAGGTTTCAGACCCTCCCTTCAACCTCCCTCCACTTCTCCAAGTCAAACAGCTGCAATTTCAGATCTCTAGTCAAATTAACGTTATTGAAGCCTAAGTGAGAGATCCACAGCAATTTAAACTAGCTTAGATCACGTAACTCACATCCACTGTTTGCTGTCCCTCAAAACCCAACCCCTTGGTACAACCCCATGATTCACCACACTTGGTACAGGCAAAAGCTACAAGGAGCAGAGACTGAGGGATCAGCCCCACCAGGGCAAAAAATACCACAATGTTGATTTTTGGTTTGAGGTAGAAAAAAAATCAGTGTGGTGTAAACAAAGGAACACACTGGAGCAGCTGAGACTTGGAAGAAGACAGTCAGCAGGAGGGATGGAAGACCAGACATCCGGAAGCTCAAGTCTCTGCACTGTGACTTCAAGCACCCTGCCTTCAAAAAAAAACCCTGTCAGTCCAGGACCAGCTCAGGTCAGATGTCACTTAGAAAATAGTTTCTTTCATATGTGATAATTTTCTCAGGTCTCTTCTTCCATGTAGGACCTGGGAAGAGTTCAAAACTCTTCTTCAATACTCGCCACACTCACAATCTTTTAAATATACTTTCAAGTTATTTTGTTACATGTAAAAGGATACCAAAGACACTCATGTTAATTAAAACACAGAAATCCCACAAGAGCTACACCGTGCAAGCAAAGGGGTGCAATACTTGAGTCAGTACAGTTGAATCAGTTTTTACCAGTACACATGAAACCTTCAGAAAAGAGTGAGCAGAAAGTTAAACAGAAGTTAACGCCATATCTAACAATCTACAAGTTTACTTATGCATCCAACCTGCCTGTGCTTACATAAGGTCGAAAAATACACAACAGAAGCTGAATACTTTCTACCAAGAAACTTCAGCTAAACATCCAACTTCTTTTCAGGAAGCACAACCAGTTGGTTAAAAGAGAAATTCCAGACAGCTGAGCAACTATTCCAGGTTACTAAATGCTCTTTTTTATCAAGTCAGAAAGCAACTATTCTCCACTATTGCTTCCCTGAACGGATCATTTATGGCAACGAGACTCCCTCTGTCACATCCACTCTGGTGCTCCTGCAGGAAGCCTATACCTGGAATTCTCGGCTTATCTGAACGTGCAGACGCCTCACTGAGTGTCACTGACAACTCCAGCACTTAACCAGGCATTAACAGGTGCATGCAGATGTTCAGGAGTGCAGCCACAGTATGAGATTTTCAGCCACAGTAGGAGAGGGTGTGTTTGGTTTTTGGGTTTTTTTTGAAGAATGACACCTTATGGGATAAAACATCCTGTGCTGGTAGTTCACTATAGTGAAGTTGCTTAAATTGATCATCAACTAAAACCAGATGATAGTGCTGGAGATGCATAAATACATCATCCAGCTCTCTATACCCGGTTATGCAACCTCTCCTCCTTACTGCTAACAACGCTGCTTCCCAGCCTCAGGCTTTCAGCGACATTACTGAAGTCTCAGGGCAAAATTCTCCTCCGGGAATTCCTGTGCCACTCGGTGCCCCCATTCCTTTTGTATGGGGCCAACTCCAACCCCAGCCAGCCCCGGAGCCACCCGAGCTTCGCTACCCCCGGCACGCGGTTCCTTATGTGGCCGGGGAGCAATTTTTACATAAGTGGCAGAAAGGGCTCCTGGATGGTGCCGAGCAGACCGGCGAGTTCCCTGGGAAGGCTGGCGGCAGCAGGCCGAGGATGCGGGGACATGTGCGCTGGGAGAGGGAGGGAGGGAGCGCTGCGGGCTCGTTCCCCTTTAAGCGCGGCAGCGCACACATGGAGCCGCATTGTGCGGCCCGCGCATGCGGCTCCCCTCGGAGGGCCGGCCCGGCCCAGCTCGGCCGCCCGCCCGCCCGGGGACAAAGGGAGGGGGCGCGGCGACACCGAGCCCGGCGGACACCCCGCGGACCCCGCGCTCCGCTCCGCCGCCAGCCCGGGCCCAGCGCCCC
>VXBA01002276.1:1114681-1165485 GCA_013399895.1 Serilophus lunatus
GGCGCCCCTTCCTTCCCCGCCGCGGGCCGCGGCCCCTCGGAGGCCGCCCGGCCGCCGCTCCCCCGGCGGCGGATCGCCCGCCGCCCTCCCTCCGCCGCCGGCCTGGGTTACCTGCTAGTTGTCTCCGCAATAGCAAGGCGGACTGCAGCTCCGTCATTCTCCCCCGCTCTACTCGGGTTGGGAGTCCCAGCGGCAGCGGGGACGGCGCGGCTCCTGGCGCTGCGAGAGGCGGTGGCGGCGGCGAGCGTCGCTCAACCCGCCCGCTCCGCGCCCGCCGGGGGTCTGGTTCGGCGCCGGCCGCCACAGCACGCAGGGTCCCGGGCAGGGCAGCGCGGCCGTGGCTCCGAGCCGCCCTCCGCCTCCTCCGCCGAGCCCTCAGCGCCGCCACCTCCCGCTCCCCCCGCCAGGAATTTCACCGCACTCGGGGCCGCGCAGGCGCACGCGGCTCTTCCGCGCCGCCATCTTGAGAGGGGCGGGGAGGCGGGAGCCGTGTCCGGCCGCCATGTTGGGAAGGTCGCGCTCTCCCTCCCCCCGCTGTTAAAGCCCGAGCCTCCGTGAGGGGAATGTCCTCGCTAAGGACATCTGTGGCCACCAACTAAATTGCAATCGACATGTCAAGGAACTTCTTTACGTTGAAGGTGGCAGAGCGCTGGAATAGCTGCCGTGGGAAGTCGTGGGGTGTTCCTCTGCGGAGATACTCCAAACCCACCTGGACGTGTCCCTGTGTGACCTGGTCCAGGTGACCCGGCCTTGGTTGGAGTGGGTGATCTCCAGAGGTCTCCCTTCTAGTCCTAATAATTCTGTGATTCGCTGAATGACCTCATGAAGGACATTATCAGTGAGAAATCCTTCCCTGTGAGGGTGGTGAGGCCCTGGCACAGGGTGCCCAGAGAAGCTGTGGCTGCCCCATCCCTGGGAGTGTCCAAGGCCAGGCTGGAGCCACCTGGGACAGTGGGAGGTGTTCCTGCCCGTGGCAGGGAGTGGAACAGGATGATCCTTAAGGTCCCTTCCAACTTTTTAACATATTTTTCTGTGATTCTCAGAAGGTGCTGTGCTGGTGGCTGCTGTCTTGGCTGCCTCTGAGGGCAGATGGAATCCCCTGAGGGACAGCAGCCCCCCCAAGACACATCTGCCTCAGGACAGTAAGTAACAACAGCACTCTGGCCATTTCTTTCCTCAGAGCCCTGCCTGCCCTCAGGCTGCTGCCATCTCCCAATCCACTAAAATACAGGAGGTTTTGAGAGAAGGCTAAAAACCAGCAGCTAAACAGAACAGGTTAAAAGAGTTACCAGCTACTCAGTGGAAGTTGCTCACACAGGATTGCTGCAAAAATGTATATTTTTGTCTGTGGGTGTGATGTGGCTGCTTTAGAGCACTGTGTCACTGTAGTGAGGATGTGCCCAAGGAAGAAAAAAGAGGGATGAAAGGCCTAAGTCAATCCTTATTCTTGTGAGGTGAAGGGGGTCTCCTGTATTAGTGTATCTCTGAAGGACAACGTAGGCTTGGGTTTGGATCTCCAGCAAAAAATCTTTAGAAAAGGGGCTTTTGGAAGATGACTGCAAGTGTGAAGATGGACACTGCCAAGAAAAAGAGCTAAAAATTAAGATAGTTTGTCCTGAAGAACTAAGTAAATGGCTAGGGGAGGCCTGACAAAAATAGACATTTTCTGTATGCTCATATATTGCTTGTGAAAAACACACTGCAATAAATATGTATGTGAGTCTCTAAAATAAAATGTATGGGCTCCTTTGAATCTCTGTCATAGACTCTAAGCATCCTATTGGATTCTCCTAATTTTACATTTCAGTTCCCAAATAAATGCAGTTTCCTGGCTAATAGGATGCACCACTATTACCAATGACATAAAGCAGGAAACTCCCTGTTCTATTGCAGAAGGAAATTACTATAAAGGGATTTATCCTGTATCACTTTGCCAAAACATTCAAATCCTTTACAAAAGCAGCCCTCTTTATTTTTTCTACTACACAGGGTTTATTTTGTTTGTGAACCCCAAACTTGGCTTCCAATGAAGGAAGGAGAGCAAGCCCATAAGAGAGAGGTTTTTTGGTTGGCAACGCTGAAGTCATTTTCCATGCTGCAATTTGGAAGGCCCAGTATAGTCTGAGAGCTTCATTACTGTGCTAGTACAATTAATCAGGATACTATTTCCAGATATTCTTGCAGTTCTGATTAAATCTGTGTCCTTTTCAATGATTTAACTAGGATGACAGAAGACATCCCACAGTGCATGATGCCATTACTGAAATTCGTCTCACAAAGGTGTCCTCAGCCAAAGGAAATCTTTGTGAAAGCCTTTCTCCTATGTAGGTTGACTCAAATTCTTAAATGGAGTTTGTAGTTGTGTTTGGTATTGCTCCAGTCAGGTTCATTCAATCTTAAAAAACAATCTATCCATCTAAACACAGAAGGCTATCATGTGCAAGTGCATTTTGTAAACTTGTTATGCTAAAAGACAGTCACCCAGATTGGAGTTCAGGCGTGTTGATGGGAAGTGACACTATTGTGTATGGTATTTCTTTTTCAGGAATAAGAGGTAAGCTTTGCTCACAATGTCAGATAAGCCAGCACTAAATTCATTTGCTCAACTTTCTGTACCTGATGTCAGTTCAGGCATGAGTACACTTTCTGACAGTTCTATTAATAGAGGACCTAACTACAGTACTGAAGACTGAAAGGTTATATGAAACAACTCTTTTTCTATTACATTCTGTTAATCAAAATTATCCTGAATTGTTCACCATTAGGTCACTCAGTGACAATCATCTGATTTAAGAAAGGAAGTTTTCCGTGGTCTTCCATACCCTGTTTCCTTGTAAGGACCAAAGAAGGCAGTGGGTTGGGAGTGAAAGGATTCAGTTTAAGCTGGCAAAAATGACCTGGATTCCTTTATTCTGACAACAGATTCAACCCTAGTTTATAAAAGCAGTGGTTTCATTACAGAAAGCATTGACAGCTTAAAGTGTAATCCTGCTCTGTCAAATCACCTCGTGGGCACTGTGCTGAGGGCAGGTGTGTGAAGGAGGCATAAACTAGTTTAGTGTTTCCTTGCACCAGTAAAGCCTCTGAGGAATCCCATCATGAAAATGGAGCTGTCCTGCTACAGCAGAGGGAGAACTGTTGGCTCACGGTTCAAGTTGCCTGTCCTTAAACACACCAGGGTGTGTGACAACATGATGTTCTGTCAATATCTACTTTCTGTGCTATGCACAAACACCTTGTCCTACTGTTTGCTGTGGCAATGTGCAGCACATTTGAGGAAAAACTCTCAGGAGAGACATTTTCTTGAATTTGTCTCTGGCATGCAGCCTCTGTGCAACCATCTCTCCCATCTCTGCATTGAATGGAAGGGCAATACAAATTTAGATTACTTCCTTTTTTTTCTGAGACCATTTCTTGTACAGTGGCTGTTCAGCTCTCACAGCTATTGGCTGTGGTCCTTACTTCATTAATCTTTTCCCTTGACAAGGGCATATTATCATCATTCATGTCATGGTTAGAATAGGAAATCATGGAATTTTTTCTGTCACCTTAAAAAAGGATCAAGGTTTCACATTCAGCATCTTACTTTGCTTGCCTGTGACGTCTTTTGTTTGGCTTTCTCTCCCAACTCCTCCTTCACAACACAAATCACAGATTACACTGGTACATAGTTTCTGTTAAGTAGAGTCTTCCAGCTGGGTTCACACTGTTAACATCATCTGCTCCCCTACTTCAGCTTCTTGGCAAACTCAGAAAGCTGATGGTAAGATAGACACAGCTCCCTGCTCATGTTCTGCAATGTTCCTCTAATTTTGCACTCTGGAGTCAGTGAAGAGACATTTTAAATGGCAGCACTGTGAGCTATCAGTTTTTAGGCTTAAAAACAGTTCCTGTCAAGGAAACAGGGACCACTTACATGTCCATTATTGCATTTGCAGGCTTGGGTTACTCACAGTTTATATTTAGCAAACAAGTTGTTTTCTTAACAGTAAAGGCTGTATGTTTTTAAGGGCTTATGTTCTGGATCCAAATTGTCACCAGGAGATGGTATCAGCTTGCTGGGCAGGCCTGTGTTCATTCTACCCCTTGCCCTTGGGTTTGCTGAGCACTCACTGATACATGAGCAGTTTGCTCTAAGGAGTCTCTCTTTGGAATAAACCTCCACTGGGTTTGCTTGTGAGTAGTAAAATCTAAATTACATCTTCATATATGGTATGCAGAGGTAACAGGTGGTCAGTACCATGGATGTGTATCCTTAAAGTTCCTTGAGAAGAGAGAATTTGGGAGAAAAAGGAGGCAGCAATTCCATGTATTTTGTGTTTGATTCATGGCCCCTTACTGGCCTGAATAAGAGGACTAAAGGCAGCTTTGTTCCCAATACAGTGTGACCTATAAATTAAGTGGGAACTAAACCTGGCTCAAGTATTTGTGTTAAGTTCAAGGCTACTCCTACATTACAGGTTCAAAAGTTTAACTCAGTGTTTGTTTGCTCAAATGTTGTTGGGCTCATGCTTCCCTGGGAAGTGTGTGTGTGTGGCAAACGGTGTGAAAAAGTGGGATTTCCTGGAAAAATACAGCCCAGTGACTCAGGAGCATGGCAAACAGAGAGAAGGCTGGTACAGGAATTGCTGCAGCTGCTACAACACATCTCTTCAGAACCTGCCTCCGTGCAGGGTGTGATGGAAATGTTGATATTGATTTGGAGCAACGTTCAGCATCTCCAGCTGAGATCAGAGCCCTGCTGGGTTCACACTAATCCTCACTGAGCTCCTGTAGAGGGAAGAATCCCCACTCTCCCCTTTGAGTCCAAACAGAATGGATGTGCATGGCAGTCCATGATGCTAAACTGTCTTGCCCAAGATACCAGAGCAAGCCCTGGAGCCAGAAATAGGAGCTGGTCCTGACTTCCATTCCCTGATACATGAAACCACAATGACTCCAATGTTCAAACCTCACCATGTGTCTATCTGTCATTCCTTCATAAATCCAGCAGTATTCCCACAAGATCACTGTCCACAGACAAAGAGGAAGAGTGGGCAATGATTGCTTGAGCCAGAGAGAGAGTGGAGGGATAGACTAAGTTGTTTACTGAAGGCTGACACCTGAACAAAGTGTTTTGACCTGACTTTTGGGTAAGATTTCTGGTATTAATCAATATTGACAGGAATAGTCATGGTAAAACAGTCTCTGGAACTGCAGAAAAGCTTTGTAGATTCTTATGGTGGTGTTGACTCAAGCTTTTGGTAGGAAGGTGCTGTTTAAGACCTGGGTAAACCAGAATGACCTTGTCCCAGACTTTATTTGTATAAGCTTAAACTATTACTTAAACTGATAGTGTTCCCAGCTGGGAAACCAAGATATGCCGAGTCCTTCATGGCAGGACAGGGTAAAATGACCCCTGAGAGGTGGTCACTTCAGACAATATGGACACAATTTCTTCTGAGTTGGATTTTTTCCCTCATTATCAGTGCGAAACAACATAAAAATAAAACTGCAAATGAAAGCAGCAGAAATAAATGATGAAAGACTGTCTTGAATGCCAAAATAGTTATGGGGAGGGTTTAACTAGGATGAAAATTGCAATCTTCTAACTCCTATGTCTAAAGAACTGGGTGTGAGAGATTTTTGCTTTGCAATCTGCAAAGCCTGAGCCAATTGACCATCAGTTTAATATACCTGATGGAAAGCAGTCATGAGATCCACTGCTGTGTCAGTGTTCCATCCTTGGAACAAACAGAGGGATGTGAAATATGAGGCAGGTCAGAATTGATTTGCCTTTTCTGAAATGCTGGCATGTTACTGGAAGAAAATAAACACTGGAATTCTTCCTTGAAGAAAACAAGGACATATAGTCAAGAATGATTATTTGTATGTAAATTTGACCCGAGAAATTAAAATACTGTTTTCACTTTTTCCTTTTTCTATTTTTGGCTTAAACAAGAGATTTAAATCATTGACTGATGGCTTAAAATGGCAAGCAGGAGAGATCATCATTTACACAATTTATTTTACATTTATAAATCTTAATTATTGTCTTAAATATCAGCAGATTCCTTGTGCTTGGTAGGATGTTACTTTTTGACAGTCAGCAGGAGTAGTCATTTATCTAATATATATGTGCACATACATCTATTCAAACTTCTGATTTTGTTCTTTAATCAGAACAAATCTTTAATCTATCAAGAACTATTTGAGTTCTTTTGTTTATGAGATGCTGTGAGCTCTTAGCTGATTCTTTCTGTAAAGTTTGATGGGATGCAGTTAAAATGCAGAAAGGAATCATTAATGAGATATGAAAATTCAGTTTTAGCTCCCCCAGCTTCCAAGATAGTCATCCTCCCACAAGTTAGAGCTCATCATCCTTCATCTTCATTTGGTGCATAGTTTGGAAAAGGGAAAACCAAGCTGGCTTCCCCTTCCAAATCCCTCTTTAGTTCTCATCTCTTAATGATCCAGTCATCAAAATGAACTTGTTGAATAAACTGAAATGAAGAAATCACTTTCTTTCTGCACCTGCAGATGAAGCTGTGTTGTGGGGAGCTGCTTCAGCACTCCTCATGCTATTTCCAGCCACTTACTCAGGAACACCCACCAGTTCTTTGTTTTGACTTTCTCTGAAATTTCTGCAGCAAGCCTGAACTCCTGGTATATTCTGTACTCAGTGCTGCTGGATTTCATGGCGTGTGGGCTGCCCTTATTTCACATTTTATTTTAGATTGGGCTGTTTTTAAAAGAACAGACATACTTGGTTTAAAATAATTACACTTTTAAAAACGTTTTGCCTTTTAAACTAGTTCATTCTTTGCTTTTGCTCACATTTTGCAAAAACAGTCCTAAAACTCATTTTATAAAATGTATCCCAGCTGATGGCACTTATTTGTGGCCAGAAATTCTGGATTATGTTGTGTATAAACTGCTTGGCAACAAAGTTAATTTTTTTCCTGGAACTGTAAACTTGCAGTTCTTTGAGATATTCTCATATTTGTACCTGACACATTCTGGTGCCTTTGCAAGTATAAAATTAGTGCAATGCCCAAAAGGGAAGGAAATATAACTGCAGACAGGGAGGTATTGGGTAGCAATTGTCCCAGAGATGAACAGAGCAGTGAATAAACCTGCAAAAGGGCTGTACATGACCACAATCAACACGACCTGTACTGCACATTCAAGTGCCAAATCCCTCCCGGTGGGCTCAGGGGGAGATGTCGTGTGAGGATTAATTCCCACAAGGGAGACAGTGTAACTCCAGCCATCAGTGGGCTGCAGGGATATCATATAATGCAGTATTTGCATCTATTGGAAAATTATACAGCTACAATTCTTATAACACACAGGTACTCTGGCACAGAATTTAATTTCAGCAGAAGCCCAAGGAAAAGCTGGGCTTTGGAGCAGTCCAGGAAGGACCAGGGTGGGCAAAAGGGATGGATGGCTCTGACCTGTGGGTCTGGAAGCTCCTCACTGCAGTGTTGGGTCTGAGCTCAATGTGTCTGTGTGGGATTGCTCTGCTTTTCTGTCAGGGCTCTGAACTTCTCAGAGGAGGAGAAAAGGGGGGAGGCAGTGAAAACACAGGTGGCTTCAGTTATATTTGGCTTTTTGAACAGATTAATCACTTTGCTGATTTACACCATCCTTATTTTGTACTTCTAAATTATTTATTAAGGGAACATTTTAATGAACTAAGGCAGAGGATATTCTGTTGACATAAGCCTTGTTGTGAGGTAAAGAAAATATTTTTTTTATAGTTTGTAAAATTGAGTGACTGCAGTTCTTCCATAACTTGAAGTCCTGCAACTGTTCTGGACTTTGAAACCAAGGCTCTTCTTAGCTTCACTTAACTTTGGGATTTACAATAATAAATTCTCAAAACACTTTTTTTTCCAAACAAATGTACCAGCTGAAGTTGGTATTAATGTTCCTATCGATAAGACTTGTAGCATTATGTCAGTATTAATTTCTACTATGTGTTATTTTTAGCTGAAGTGTTACATAACAAGGGAACATGATTAAAAACTAAGTATCGACCATTATGAAAAGCATCTAAAAAGCTACTTAGAACTACAGAACAGAGACTTTGCTGGTTGCTGGCACATAAGAACAAAGAGATAGTAGTTCTTCCACTTGTGTTCAACTTGTCTCAAGCAAGAGGAGGTTCTGAAATAATGAGAACAAAGTTCTTTTATTACTAGTGTGAGATTCTGTATTATCATGCTGTATGAAAAGTGTGGAAAGTGTGCAAATACCACCATGATTCCAGGCAGGCGGGCAGGAAGGAAGGAAGGAACGAAGGAATGAAGGAAGGAAGGGAGGGAGGGAGGACTAGAAGTTCTTCATATACCTTTCAATTTTATATGGAACGTGTTTTGAGACCATCTTCAGTCCAGGTAACATTTCTAGTAATAGAAGGAGTGGATATAAGGAGATTGTGGATGGAATGAATAGAGAAGTGAAATGTTTATCTTTTTAATTTAGTGTTTTTAAGTAATTAATAAATGATTCATATAGTAGCTTTATTACTCTGGTTGCAAATTTTGCAAAGAATATTTTATGCAAAACAGAGCCTTAAGAACCAAGTCATGAAACCTGGAGACATCTTGTGCATTAATTAACAAAAATCAGAACTGTAGAAGTGTTTCAAAGTTTTAATGTTCATTGTTTTATTTCTCCCTTTAAAGGATCAACGGTATCATTTGCTTTAAAATTACAAGCTTGAAGTCCCTTTGCTTTAGCACAGCAAGTTAGTGCAGAGGAAGAAGTTCTTCCCAACTCTTTGTCTCCCAGATTTCCAATATAACTGACAGACAATCCTTCCCACACTTCACATTTTTTTGCTCCGTGTTCATGGATTTTTTTTGTTTTGTTTCATTAAAAGTAGATGTTTGACTGGCCAAGATTTTTCAGATTTCTTTATCTATAGTGGATTAAAATCAAACAGAAGATGCCCAGGAAAAGAGTGACTTTTACCACTTTCTGCATTCATTGTCTTGTTGTTGGAGTGTGAGCTGCCCTCTGCCCAAGGTGGGTACCCATCAGTGATGCTACAGATATATTTTATTCTCAATTCCCTAAATGTTTAAATTGCATCCTAACTTTAACAACTTCCAAATATTTGCATAATAAGTGTCATAAACATCAGCATCCTTGGGTTAGTGCTTCAAAGTGACAAAGTTTTTCTTTTCTTGCTGGCAGAATTTGTTTCCCAGTGTGGCTATAGTGAGCTCATGTACTTTTCCCAAAAAGGTGAGTAGAGTCTCACTTTGCCTTACTGGAAGCACTGAGAATGACAGTCATTCTGCTTGTGCAGGTCTCTTTGGGAAGTAAAGACGTTCTCAATTAATTAGATTATTTTTAATTTAAATAAATGTTTATTCAAATTTTTAGTTAACCCAAACCTTACCATTCTCTGTAGTGATTAAAATACTCTGTTCACTTGCAGAATAGTCTTCCCTTTCAGTCTGCAGGTAGCAAGGGTGGGAAGAAAGAGGTCTCAGAGGGAAAGGCCTCCAATTTTGTTCTGTCAATACTTGTCTGTTCGTCATCACGCAAAATAAATTACTTCTTATCTGTTGTCTTAATTAAGAGGACTCTGGTGTACCAAAGTGAAGCTTGCAGTGGTCAACTAATGGTTCTTCTGGGGAAGAATGTGAATGTTTCACTGTGGGAGACAGGTCAAAACATGGGTTAAACAGGCATATAATTCCACACTTTTCTTTCCAAATCCTAACAGATGTCACAGCCCTTTTCTGCTGTAATTGTGTCACAAGTATCCAGATTCCTAAAATGTGAGAAATCCACTTATCAGCTACACCGATAAAAATAAGCTTGAGCTAAAATAATGGTAAAGGGCAAAGCAGATGAACTGGTTCATGAAATGGTATCTTTGGTGCCTGGTGCCTGTAATGCCTCAATTCTCCTGCCCTCCATGAGCTGTTCTATCCTTGAACAAATCTCTGCTGCAAGAGGAAGCTCTGTCCCAGTAATGTGCAGCCTCTCTTTGGCTGATGTTAATGCAAAATGTTCTCATTTGCAAAGGAGGTTTTTTTCTTTTCTTTTTGTTTTCCCAGAGAAGAAGGAGGGAGCAGTTAATAGAACTGGAGTGTGTTCATCTTTTGCTGCTCTGTGATTATGTGTGCTGGCACTGTTTCTTCTGCTTTACCTTTTGGGGCAGAATTATATGGATACAACTGAGGAGAATGTTACCTGTGAGATGAGTTACTGAGGTAAGAATCTCAAGAAATTTTTTATAAAGTTGCAGGTTTTTTCTTAATTAAAAAGATGTAGGAGAAGAGTCTGAACCAGCTTCTCAGCTCAAAACGCATGATCTCCATTCCAGGAAGCAGGAAGTTATATATTGCTTATTTATCAGTAATAATGAAAAAGTGGGTTTTATAGTTTAGAGTGTGTAAATTTTATTTGCTGCTATCACAAGGCTAAAGTACATTTCCACTGGATCCACACTGTGTTCTATCCAGGCAATGTGAAAGGAAGCATTTTAGAAGCGAATTCAGGCTGAGGAGACAGAAAGGATGTGGTGACTAAAAATGTAGCATTTATTGAAACACAGAATGAGAATCTTCCAGACAGGTATTTTCCAATTAAGTGTATAGTAGACCAGGTGCTCCAACTGGTTTTCTGTAAGTTTTTTGGTAACAGAAGACTGCTCATGAAGTGTAGTAGACTCATAAAGAGTGTTAGTCTGGATGGTTGAGTCCCTTATTACATATTTGTTCCACCAGATGTAGACAAAGGTTAAGAGACACAAATTGAATAATGGCTCATACATTGAGTTGTGCCTGCAACGGTGAAGAAAAACTATAGCAACCTAGTCTTGATTTTTCAGCTACTAAACCTCATTCTAAAATCCTAAATATTTCATAACAGTATCTGAAGTCATTGGCAGTTGCTACCCGAGTATTAATCATGATTAATGTGGCCACAAACACTACACAGAGATCCAGTTGATTCAACAAACTGAAGGTGCAGAATTTCTCAAACTTCCTTGGAAGGTGAGCACTCAGATTCCTTCTCTCCCAGTTGCTATGGGCTGTGTATTCCAAGGCAGTAACAGCTTGGCAAATGTGCATCAGTCTGGAGGGCTGAAATGCAAGAAAATACACGTTAGTAGATGAGTCAGTCATCCCTGGACTTTTGTAGTACCATCTTTTATGAGAACAGTATTGATTCTGTAGCATTTCTGTAACTACAAATCATGCTGAATTTTACACATAATTACATTTCTAGAGTCACCTGCCCTCGTGTCAGTTTGGTTACAGCTTGGTTTGAACTGTAGGTCAAACTGCCACCCCTCCAGACCTGCAGCCCAGTGTTCATGTCTGGGCCCAACTCTGCAGGTATGTTTTAGCACTGTAGGCTGGGTTCAAAACCAAAAGGGAGTTATTGTGTTGCCTTGGTTCAAACAGCGACAAACCATAAAACCCCCACAGCCTTTTACCTAAATCTCTGTCCCTCTGCAGCTCTTTTACAGTTGTCACCATTGTCTTTAAATCTCCTTGGAGTGGAATATCTCAGGTAGGTCTAGACATGTACTTATTGAGGTGTCTGTCTGGATGATGTGAAATTTCACTTTTCTGATCTTGTCAGACACTAAATTCACTAAGTTTTGCAGCAATCCATGTTCCAGTTATTTTCAGGACCTCATGATTTACGATTTTGCTTCTATCACAATGGATTTATAATATATAAACCTCAAAATGCAGACCAGTCTTAAATGCTCACCATTAAGTAAGTGCTTTCTTGTTGCAACCATCCTGCAGCCATCAAATACATGGTTGCAAATGCACACTAATATATATTTCTTTTTGTTACTTTGTGTTCTCTGTATAGGTGATGCATGAGAGAGATACCAAAAGCAGCTTATTTCTTTCTTCCTAAAATCAGTATGTTTAGATCCAGTCAACAATGAATATTATTTCCATATTCAGTTCTCTCACAGATTTTGTTGCTGTTTAATGTTCTGTGGCTTAATAAGCTTCTTTTCATTACATGTATAGAAATGGTTTGGAGTTAATCAGGTTAATAAAATATTTTCAATCTATATCAGTCTGACATCTTGGTTCACTATTAATGCCCTTTCTGATGTAGCTTTCTGGGAAAGCTCTGGCAAACCTCCCAAGCTGTTCATGGATGTAATAGCATCCACTGATAAGAGATATTTGGATAAATAAACACATTCAGGGGCATTTTGTAGTAAATACTTGGAAATCCTTTCAGGAGAAGGTGGAAGCTCTCACAATCCTGTTGAGATTCAGACATGGCATGTTTGTTGGCCTGCTGAGTGACAACCAACCAGTTTGGGTATCACCAAACATGTATGTTCATCTGGGGAGCCTCAGTTACACCTCTAAGGTTCAACCATCAGGTTCAGCCATCAAAGCAACTTTTGGTACCACAACCAGACTCTGAATGGTGTAAAAAAATATGTTGCTCTGTGTGTGGATTAGTGCCAAACATGAGAATAAACAGGTTCTGACTTGCTACTCCCATAGAGGGGTTTAACTGCATGGCACAGCCATGAGATCTCTTGCTTTAATGAACCACCAAGAGAATAGAGCTTCTGAAGGTGTGACAGGGATGAAAAGCTATTTTTTTCTATTACATGGGCACCTGGCACCCCCAGGGAAGCTGTTGAGGCAAACACTGCACTTTATTCTGAGGAAGGAAGTGACAGAAAGGAGCAAATAAGGAAAATAAATAATTGGCTCTAAAGAAATGAGCTGTGATCTTGCATAACAAAAGGTGACTTGTATTGGATAGTGGCATTCTGTATTCCACACAGCAAAAGTGGATTGTCACAAAGTTTTGCAGGAATTTTTGGCACAGTGTTGTCTGGATGAACAAGAAAATTGTGGCTGGAGACCAGGACAAGCAGGCAGTTACAGGCACGGTGGCTGTCAAGGAGTGATGGCTTTTAGGAGCTGACAGAGTAAGGCAAAGTCACAGGGGGCTTCAGAAACCACTGCAGACTTGTACCCAACAGTGATACCTGGAGAGGATGGAAGGAGGCGGCTTGTGACACCAAGGCAAGGGAGAAAGGGACATACAGAGGGAGGTGAGGCTGGCACCAGTGGCCAGGCAGTACAGCATCAAACAGCATGGAATGGAAATGATGACTGGTAACATTAATGAAGGTCAAAAAGGAATCAAAAGTTTAAGAGGAGTTTAGAAATTGCGTTTTGGTGTTTGTGAGGAACTTTCTCTGTTTAATCTGACTGTGTCTTTGGAAGATTTGGAATCGGAAAGTGTTAGAAACACGCTTTTTACTGTCTATAAACATCAGGTCCAGCAGGAAATGTCAGGAGCTGAGAGCAGTACAGGATGTGCCCTGGAAGCTCCGAGGACGTTTGGATCAAGGAGCATTTCATATATGCAAAGTGAGGGTTAAACCCTGACAAGCTGCCTTGTGAGCCCTTCTTTACACGGTCCGAGACATGGCTGGGAATCAGACGTGGAAAATGTTCCAGTTGAAGGGAAGAGAGGCGCGGTCTTGGAGCGCCACCCTCCGGCAAAGCCGGGCAGCGCCCCGGGCCCACCACACGGGAATTCGGGGCTTTTTAGGAAGGCATTCTAATGGGTGTCTCTCATTATCTTTTGTCCACGCCTGTGGGTGGAGGAAAAGGTTTTCATCTTTACAACACTGTGCTGACTCAGCATCCTCGTGAGGGAAAGTGGAGGGACAGGTACTGATCACTCTCACAACCAGTGACAGGGCTCGAGAAAACAGCTGGAGCTGAGTCAGGAGAGGTTGAGGTCGGACATCAGGAAAGGTTTTTTTACCCGAAAGGTGGCTGAGCAGCTGAGCACTGGAATAAGCTCCCCAGGGCAATGGTCACAGCACCTGCCAGAGTTCAAGAAGGGACATGTGGAATTGTCGGGGTGTCCCGTGCAGGAGGCTAGGAACTGGATCTGATGATTCTGATGGGTCCCTTCCAACTCACCACATTCTATGATTCTTACTGCTCCCAAGCAGAGCCAACTCAATGTCATTGCTTTAAGGTGCCAGTAGGATGCAGGATAATGTGACATACTCAGGGAAGGGTCTACAGCAGAGGAAAAGGTAGTAGTGATAGTACTGAATGGAGCAGAAATTGGTTCCTGGTAGTAAGCTGAAACACTCTGAAATGTTTTCAGACACAAGCTGACTTACATGGAGTTCTCTTGAGCAGAAGTGGGGAGAGATGCCCATGATCTGTATCTAAATGCTCTCTTTAAAAGTTCAGAGCTAAGATTTAAAAAAAAAAAAATCCCTCAAGAAATAAAATTAATATGGACTCATGATTAAATCTGCCTTCTGGTTCATGAGGAATTAAGGTCTTAATGAAATGAAGATAGAATGAAATATTGCAGTGTTAAACACACTCAAATAAAGGAGTCTGGATTTTGCAAAATGGCCAAGAATATTGTGCTATTTTGCTTTTCAGTTTAGTTTGAAGTGTGAAATACACAGTTCTTAAAAAAAACCAACCACAGACTTTTATCTTCATGCCTGAGTCATAAACCACAAGCAGTACTCATTTCAATTAGCTGCCTCACTCTTAAGTTTATTGTTTATTAAATTACTGTTAATTTTCACTTTAAAGTTTCTTAACCTTCTCACATTGATAATCTATAAAATGGCTCAAAAGACATGTAACTGAATACTTTTACACATATAAGTGGCCAGAAGAAAGACAGCAACTAGAGGTTGCACCAAAAGAAAGCTTTCCTGTGCCCGCTGTTCTTCCTCCTGTTCTTTGGGAGAGAAAGGGGAAGAAATCCCTTGGTACAGTTCAGAACTGTGGGATGTGGATGGTTCCAGAAGAGGTGAGGAGAACTGTTGGTTTCCATCTCCCTTTCTCTGCTTACTGTAGCATTCTGGCTTGTCGGTTGGTGGGTTTGGCTTAGTATTCCCCCCTGGAGACACCAACCCAGAACCCAATACTAGTCTGGAGTCTACTGCTGGTTTGACCCAAAAACTCAAGGACTTACTGAGAAGGATTTTGTTCTGGGGTAGATCTGGCCAGGGCAAACAGGAAACAGGGACTGGTCAGGTAGTAGGGCAAGGCTACAAAGCTCTAATAAAGGCCAGGGATTGTATATGCTGAGAATCTGAGGTGCAGAAAAAGCAAATGGCTTGTCCAGAGTTGCACAGGAAGTCTGTGGTAGAGGAGGTCTCATGCCAAAACCCAGGTACCTGGTCTAGCAAATGAGCTCCTCTTTATTTCATCCTCTCTTCTCTAGAAAGACCATTATTAGCTCTGGCAGCTCACAGACACCTTAACAAAGATTCTTGCTATTTTTGCACAGGCAGTTTCTGTGAGATCACAGCAGAATTGTGCACTTTTATTTCTGGGGTGCACAAAGAATTACTTTGCTTTTGTTTACATTTATTGTTCCTTGTCTTCGAGGCATTGCACTGCAGCACTTCTGCAAAAGCACAAGACCACAGCTTCTTTCTTGGTAAGTTCTGACTGCAAGGAACATCCCATTTCAGTCTTTAGGGCCGGAAATGACAGGAGTGATTGAAGTTCCTCAGAGCCCCAACACAAAACTGACGGGTCCATGTCTATGAGTGTGTGCTCTGGGAAACATGCAGCCCCCTTGTGCACAGGAAGACCCGAGTTTGCAGCTCCAGCCGCTGCTTGAGGGACAGAATTCTGGAGCTGCTGCAGCAGATGGGACACAATGTCCATCTGAGTCAAGGAACAGTCCAGCAGCGAGAAATTGCCTGGTGGTCGCCATGCTGTGCTTTGGGAATTTAATAAATTTCATGGACTGGTTCCTTGTGCCAGGTAAGAACTTATTTGCTTCCTCTAAGGAAAATATAAATTTAGGTTCTCAATGGCTCTACTTACCCTACAAATGTTTCTAAAGTAAGGATATGCTTTTTATTTTTTCTCACTTATCTGCTTTAGGCTGTTGATCATGCTCTGAATGAAATTTCCAATTATAAACCTGGGAAGCCCTAGAGATGATGTATTAGTTATTAATTATTAGTGGAATGCTTATAAAAATCATATCATATGAAATCTAAGTCCCTTATAAACTGACTTTAGCATATAGAGCAACTGTTCTATTTTTGTGTCTGCATTCTACAGAAATTTGACTACTGTACACAGCAGTTAACCAGACCTTCTTTGGATCTAGTGGATTCAATATGGAATTCCTTTATTTGATGCCATTCCCTCCATTAAAAGTTCAAAAACCTTGTTATCTTTGTGCCAGTTTGGGGAAGGCTGAACTTCCTTGTGAGCTGCTGGCAATCGTGTGATTTCTGCAATGAAGGGTAACATGATTGTGTAAAGAGAATAGAGACCCACTTCCTTAAGCATCCCCTACCAAATGTACAATTTATTGTCTAATAAATAATATCCCTCCTCCAAAATGTTATGTTTAAACATTTTTTTTCTTAGTCATGAACAACAAAGAGTTGCTTCTAATAAACTGGTAGGAACTGTATGGGTTTTTTTCTCCCATATAAACTGTGGTCTGTGTAAACTTTTCTGTTTAGCATCACTCCTAAGGATCTCCCATGCCAGGGATCTGACTTAGAAAACAGGAGGAAACAGTTTTTGTGAGGCTGTTATATTTTACTTTTGACTGGCCTGGAAATCAGAAATGTTTTAATTCCTTGAAAAAGCCCAAAGGATGGATTGTTAAATTTGGAATTACTACCTTGTGACAGTACATAAAGTAATTATTTTGTTACTTAGACCATTTAGAAATTCAAGACATTCAGTTACTATCTTTAAAGACTGAGAGGGTAGTGGGTTTAGGAGTTTGGACATTTTTATTTTGATTACTTCTTAACTACACCAGTAAGAGGGAAGGAAGCAAGTAGGAGTAGATGAAAATATCTTCAGGCAAGAACTGGGATGTGAGGAGGGCATGCACTTGGAAGGAGTAAGTGCAAGCAGCCATTAGTGCAAGAGTCATTCCAGGCTCTGAGCTATTCTTTGGCTCCTGTATATGCTAAGAGATTAAAATCTGCCCAATGTGCTCTTGTGAATGAGGAACCTTCAAGAGCAGAGGCAGGGACAATGCCCAGACCTTTGTAACATCTCCTTGAATTACTTTGATAATTAAACCACTTTTTAGTTACTTCTCTGACCCCCTGGGCCTGGAGGGACATCTGTAAACTGCAGTTCGTACAGCATCTGCAAGGATTCAATGTCACTGCAGAATTCTTGCATCAGTACATTTGAGTGTGGCTGCCCATGTTGTTGGACATAAGTGAACAGGAAAGAGAAGAAGGGGAGGTGTGAGTATCTGATTAGAAACAGGCTGGTGGCAGTTACAAAGCTGTGGTTTCCAGGCAGTTCTGCTCACAGGCTTTGACAGAGTTTGCATTAATCTTCACAGAGAAAACAAGCTCTTCCACCAAATTGTCTGCTGGAATTGAGTCTTCAGCTTGTTAAAACCAGTGATCATGCGAATCTTTCCCTTCTGATATGTCAGCCAAGCTGTTCAGATCAGTGCCAATAACTGGCTGGGTCAGTTATTTCAGTTGTGTGGAGAGAATAACAATTTAATGGTGCTCCAAATGAAGTCAGTTTGAGATGAAGCTGTGGTTCAGTTTGTTCTAAATACTTTGAGTCCAAACCTGAATTCCTGTAATACAATATTTCTGTGTATTGATCACTGGCTGCCAGAAAGGAAAGATACAGTTGATTGTCCTGTTTTAATGATGCAAAATGTTTGAATGAAATCACTGACTTACACTTCTGAGACCATTTGGAAAAACCCAAATGCAAAATATGTTCAAGAGTCATTGAGAAACAGTTATAAAAACTCTGGAGCTGCTGTTCTCTTAAGTGATGGTGGGTCATCCTTTTAACAATGTTATGATTTTATCTATTTTGACCAAACTAAAGCTGCATTAGAAGAAATGTCTTTTTCAATGGATATCTTTTAGTATTGGAGGACAGATACGCTCATTCAAAGAATTATCTTCTGTATTTTTAGTTGTTTTTCAGCCATATAAGTGGCTGAAATGCAAGATAGGTGAGATGGAAGATCTGCAGCCCTGGCATGGTGTAGAGATAAAAATGACCTTGAGATACCAAACTTTGCTGCTGTTTTGTTCCACGTTGTGTCCATTAAACTTTGAACTCTAAACTGCTCATGAACTAATGTACTAATGGTGCAAAAGAAACAGAACAGTTGTTGAAATTATTAGTAAACTGATTCTTAGAAGATCTATATAGTGAAAGATCAATCATTTTACCTATAGTGGTAAGAATTTTTAATTCTGTGCATTTGTGCTTGTGGAAGAGTAATGGTTTACATCTAAACTAGAATCTACATGTGCTGCAGTTCTTGCAAGCCCTGGTTTTGGGTTGGCAACTCCAAGGAACAATCAGGTTACTCTGCTGTCATTCAGTGTCTGCCTCTGTTGCAGCAATCCTGATGGATATCCAGAAATACTTCAGCCTTAGTGATGGGAGGACAGGTCTACTGCAAACAGGTAATAAAATCTCTTCAGTTCAGACAGTTTGTTCTGCCTTCCCTCTCTGTGGTCTGTTCCTAAAACACAATTACTTATTTCTTCTAGCTCCTCCTCATGTGTGGTATTGCTCACTTCCACTTGTGGGCAGGCTGACTATAATGCAAAAAATAAGAGTAAGACCATAGTCCTTCAAAAATCCCACAGTATGTGAATCACAAAAGATGGAGGATTTCTCAAGAGATGTAGAACCTGAGTCATTCATACACATTTTATTTTTGTATAGGTATTTTTTTCAGATGTCAATTCCGCTCCTAGTTCTGCCTTTAACCCCTGCTCTAAAAATACCCTGAGTTTATCTGAGGGATGAGCAGCACAAACTATAATTTGACCAATGTTGTCTTTGCTTGTTCCTGGACTTTCAGTGTTCACCTTGTGTTACATGCTGGCTGCCCCCATCTTTGGGTACCTCGGAGACCGCTACAACAGGAAGGTCATCCTTGGAGCTGGGATTTTCTTCTGGTCTGGTGTAACTCTGGGCAGCTCCTTCATCACTGAATCGGTGTGTTGCTTTTTTAGAGGGTACTATGAAAATAATCTGCTTACATCTTATATCCTTCTCTAACCACATTTGGAAAAGCATCACTGAGCACTTGCTCCCCAAGCCTGGACTAAGTATACTCCATGTGGAATACTTCATAGGATGCTGGAGTCCAGCCTAGCCAATGGAGAGCCCACATGTTACTGTTGCAATTGATGGGGTCTTATTTTTGTCCTGAATGTTGGTTGTTTATGATCTTTCAGTGTAGCAGCTTGTTTGGCAAGCATGTGCTCTATCCACCCTATCCTGAGATTCCTTGTGGGTGTCACTGAGAAGTCAGTGCATGCAGAAAAAGAAAGCCCAGCAGTGAGATGTGGGGGTAGCAGGTGTGAGTGGAGGGAATACAGACACAGGCAAAAGGCAGTTCAACTCTGATTTCCTCTAGTGAATTGGATCCACTAAAATGCACTTCTTTAATTGTAAGCTTTCTTTCTTGCATGGATTTTTTGAACAATAACACATCTTTTCCCTGCAGTATTACAGGATATTTGTTCTTTCCCGAGGATTGGTTGGCATTGGCACAGCCAGTTACTCCACAATAGCACCCACTATCATTGCAGACCTATTTGAGGAAGGAAAAAGGACCACAGTGCTATCTATCTTCTATATCTTCATTCCAGTGGGAAGGTTGGTTTTCTTGCACTGACTGGCCTTTTGAAATTCTGTCTGACCACACCTGCAATTCAATATCCCTGAGCCACAGTGAGATATATTTTGATATATATCTGCATCAGCTCTTGCAAAGGGACTTGTCATTTCCTTAGCAAGTTTGAAGAGAGCTGATGAAGTTTATTTCTGTACTTACGTCGGAAAAAAATTCCCTTTCTTCCCCACCCCCCAACATTTTTAGGGAGAATATAAACTCTGGCTTTGAATAAAATATTGAATCAATTCTAAAAGAAATATATGCATGAAGATATGTAATTAATTTCTCGAGTTTGGAAAACAAAAGCTTTTAGATATTTGTTTATTTGACAAATTATTCAAGAACACTCTTAAATTCTCCCGAGGAAGAATTGGTACTCTCTTAGTTAAATTGACATTGTGTCTGAAGAAGAGAAGGGGAAGGGTTTTCAAGTGGTTTAGAGACAGGCTGTGTATTAGAGCAGGCAGCCAAGGCTAGGCCCAGAAGGCAGATTAAAACTGGAGAAATTCCTGAAGGGCATAATTCCTGTGGCTGGCACATAATGGAGTAAATAACAAACTGCCTTATGGGCTGTTTGATCTGGATTTGCAGTGTCATTCTACAAAATATGGATTCCAAGAGGAATCTGGGACATTATTGCCACTGTGTCAAGTTTGGAACAGACCATGAGGGCTGTTTCTGTTTATCCCTTTTGAAGACTGTGACAGAACACTTCTCTGTGCTTCATCAGGACATGTCATTTCAGCCACCCAGAGTTCCTTGGTACTCACTGACCATTCCTTTCTGTTGCTCATAGTGGCTGTGGTTATATGCTGGCAGCTGGCATGGCAAAAATCACCGGGGACTGGCACTGGGGATTCAGGGTGAGTCACTCCCTTTCATTCACTGTAACATCACAATCATCACTGGGGTTGGGTTCCTTACATTCGCTGTGTTAAAAGAGGTGAGCAATGGAAGGACTTCCTACTGTCTCACTGGTCATGAATGTGGTGTCAAAGAGAACCCTAGTTCTGGCAGGTGTAGGTAAAATTGTACAGTTGCCAGGGCAGCTGATGTTCCTCTTACCTGAGGGCACATTTGAATGGTTGTCACTACACCAAGACCTCCTCAAACAGAGGAATCTGAAGGTAAAATGATCATTAAACCAGGAGTACAGGTTTTCTGAAATGCTGTTGGGAACAACTTCTATTATTTGAGGGTTTAAAAAAAAAAACCCTCTTCCGTTCTGGTCATGTCATCATGATGCCTCTCCATACCCAGTGCTTTGGAAGCACTTTGTCAGATGCTCCTACCTTTTATACAAAATTAACTAACACATATAGGAGAGTGGGGCAGTTTCCTGGAGTAATAGTGTGATCGTATTCATGCGACACTGGTGATGGCATCAGTGATTCTTGTGTCTGTGGCCAGAGTACTGTGGTGCAGTTTTCTTTCTTCACGTTTTTCTTCAAAATCAGAGGGAGCCATCATTTATCTATATGATGTGGAGGGAGGATATGTTATCTTTCCTCCAAAGTCACCATAAATCACCACAGTCACCCTTCTTTACAAATATTACCCACAAACAGCAAGTCACATCTGTTTCTGAACATCTGCAGTTTCCCAGTATGTGGTTTTAACACTGGATTTTAATTGCTGTAGAGTTTTTACTATTAGAAAACAGGTATCCTTGATTTAACCAAACATGTGTCTACAGGTAACTCCTTGCATGGGAGGTCTAGCCCTGGTTCTCCTGGTTCTTCTGGTCCCTCACAGGATCCAGAGAAGGACAGAAAGACACAGAGCATTAAGCATCTCTGGAACAATACGAGGAGCAGCTGAGAAATCAGGAGTACAGAGAGCTGCCAGGACTACTTGGTGTCAAGATGTTGGCTCACTCGCCAAGAAGTAAGTGGTTTGAGCAATAAGGTTTCCCTCCATTGAGGAATGACCATTCCATTACAAGAAATATGTCTGTGGCATTCTGCTCTGCTCCTTTGTGTCTCATGCTGTTTGCAAGGTGATGGAAAGACTTAATAAACATCTTTCTTCCACTCCTTTACAGGAATGCTACAGAAGAAATCAAAAATGTCATTGCTTCTTCTATCCTCCCATTTTGAGAAGGGAGAAAGAGACAAAGTTATGATGGCAGAGTCCTCCTATTTAAATCCAGTTCTACTTTCTACTGTTTCCCCTTCCCTCATGTTTTAGCCTTTAGGACAAAAGAGATTGGTTAAAGTGCATAATTTGCAGGTATAGATTTATCTGGAATTCTTAGGTTGGATCAGATATCTCAGACAGACTCTCTGTGGTATTTGGAAGCCTCTGATACACGAGGTTAGAGTGTAGGACCCCAACACAGTTTACAAAGCAATTGTCCACGTGTTTTGACCAGCTGAGCTGTGGCTTGTAAATGACCTCTTCCTTTTAACCACACAAAAATTAAAGACAACACCAGCTCACCTGCAGGATGAAGTAAACCATGGATTGCAGCATGTGTTCTTCCCCTGCCTCGAGCGGTGACAGCCTGGCCAGGGCAGGAGGAGAAGCAGGAGCGGCTCTGGAACAGCAGGTGCTGCTGTGCTGCTGCTCCAGACCCGGCTCTGCACCGCCCGTGCCCGCAGCGCTCCCCGAGACAGCGCTTTTTGGCCCTTTCCTGGGACCTTCTCTGCCTTTGGAGTGTTCTTCTTCCAGAGGATCCCACGGTCTCTAGTCGCCCATTAAATCTGCATCCTGTTTGTTGGATCGCAGTTCATGGGCATGAATTTTCCTGAATCAAAAATGAACCTTTCTGACATTTCAACAACTAGATTTTCACCAAAATGTCTTTCCTACAGAGATGTTCCAGCAATGTTGTAAAAACAGCTTTTTATTTTCCTTTAGCAATTGATTTCCAAAGCATAAAGTCATACTGCCAAAAAAACAGGTGGTTCCAATTTTAATCAGGTCCAAAAGTTCTTTATCTTTAGTCTGATGGTCACCTGGTCATTTGCAGCACTTATTTCATCTTAAGATTTCAAACCTTCCTATTGACCTCAAAGGAAATTAGGAAGAGACCAGCAAAAAGTTGATTTTTCTCCTAGAATATGGCAGGAAGGAGACAAGGTCTGGATGGTTTTTAAAAATGCTTTTCTCTTTGTCTAAAAAGTCACTGTGCAGACTGAGAGTCTATTTTTACTCACTCAGGCAGAATTGAGGGGTGCTTCAGTAACTGAATCTTCAGGGTTTGTAAGACTCAGATGTTACTCTCATTTATACTGGTTACATAAACAGCTTAAAACCATCCTGAGGCATTTAGACTAGCACATAGAATACTTTCCTTTAGCTACTAAGCCATTAAAATCTTGCCCACTTTTTATTGTACTTCTGCTATCAAAAAATTCACAGCAATTGTTTTAGCAGAAGTTTGTGATGAAAGCTGCAAGAGACCAGGATTTAACATGAAACCAGCAGGTCATATCCTTTGCTCTAATTAGTACTTTATTGTTGACTTTCATAATAAACCCTGATCAGAGTTCAGATATTCAAGGGAGTGGATTTTGATTATGTCTGAATGAATTGTGTATTGCTTGAAATCCTGGGTAGTGCAGGTAGGCTTTCCCTTTTCCCTCACATGCCATTCTTTCTAACATCTGTCATTTATCTTCCTTTGACTTTCAGCTGTAGTTTTATCTGGTCCTCGCTGGGTCTGACTGCCATGGCCTTTGTCACTGGAGCTCTGGGAATGTGGGTACCACTGTTCCTGTACAGGGCTCAGGTTGTCCAGGGCATTGTCCCACCATGCCTCCAAGAATCCTGCAATTCATCTAACAGGTGAGCTGTGACTTTGGAAACACCTTTGGAAACACTGCTCAGCAGTAAATCACAAAGGTGGAAGGTAGGATGTGACTGAACACTTCTTGTGAAGGCGATGGGGTGTGAATGTTAGACTAAATTGTTTCCAGGTATGCTGAGACACTACTCTTTGTTTGGTTATGATCACTCAGTTAACTGGAAAGATGCTGCCAACCCTATTTAAGTAAAGTGGAAAGAAGCAGTAACAGGAACACTCGTGGGGGAAAAGGAACAGCTTTAGCAAAGAGATCTCAGTTGACAAATGACTGTGCACCCCAAGCTACTTAAATACACATTTAAGTATATTTAAATTCTATTTCTGGCAACTTTCCTACTATCTTCATGTTAGGTTGGCTTTAAAATCCCTGCCATGTTGGCCAGATCATTGTGGCTCCCAGCATGATGAAAGCTTGATAATTTTGATCAAATATCATATCATTGCACCAAACCAGGATCATCTGGTCTTGTGAGTACCTGCCAGCAGAGCTCTGCTTACAGAGCAGTCCGGACCTAATGAAGATCCATGAATAAATATCAAATGTTGGAGATTTACAATAGTAGAAGACTTTGAAGTAATCAGAACACAACATTTTGTAGATCACTATTCCCTAGCCAGGAAGAGAAGTTTTCTTTCACAATGTGTTATCCAGAATACAAAAATATATTTAGTGCTCCTCTTGAGTCTTCAAGGCCCCCCAGTCATGGTGAGCACTGGGACCGACTCCCTACCAGTGGCCTCCATACAAGTGTCCCTTTCTTCTGGAGATATCCCAAATGATCCCAAGTCTAGTTACAGTGTCTGCCTTTGTGATGGATTTTGAAGAATTAAGTGCTTCCTATATTGCCTTTCCAGGTAAAGAAAGGGAAAAGCAGTAATCACAGCTTGAGTGTGTCCTCTGCTAATGGAGTTCTTCTGCTTTTCTGCAGTGGAATAACTGAGTCATCTCAAAAGTGATTTATGAGTTGTAGCATAACCAGATGCGTTGAATAGTCATCCCCAAATCCTTCAGTGGGAAAAAGAATTGTCCTTCCATGGATGCCACCAGTGGCACATCACTAATGATTGTTACTGAGAAGGGAATGAACCCAGGAGTCTGGCTCAGAGTAGGCAGAGGAGACTTCAAGCTGTTTGGCTGTTTCTGTTCACAGATACAGTTTAAATACTTCCTTTGTTATGCTGAAAGTGTTTGCCTCTGGTTTGTTTTCTAATCCACTTCTGAATTATTATTCCACAGTAGTGTTGGGAGAGCAGTTATGGTCTTCAAGGAAGTGAAAGGCAGCTCCTGATTGTTTAACCTCATGTACCACTTGTTACAGGATGCTTTAAAAATAACCTTGGCATAAGCTCGTGCCAGAAGCAGCATAAGGCTGGGTTTAGACTGTTATTCCAGGAGGAGGTAAAGAAACAGAATACAAACAACTGTGTCAGACCTGCAGCTGATGCTGCTGCAGAAACTGAGCTGCACATTCCCGGACCTGCCCAGGGATACTTTAAGGATGCTTTTCCCACTGACTGTTCAGCAGTTGCAGGGTTTTGTTTAAGGATCACTGAGACTCCCGGGAAACACAAACTCAAATGGCACCACAGTTGACTCAGGTCTCAGTCCTTTCAAGGCAGATAAATAGGCACTTTTTTCAGGTCTTTGAGCAGACCCTTTTGAACAGATGAGACATATAAGTGAGCATTCCTACACCTCAAAAGATCCTAGAGGAGCCTTTCTCCAGGACTAGGCTTCTGTACTCTCCTACTCCCTGTCAACTGAACTGTGCTTGGATTTAGCTTTGGCTGTTCTCTTTTATTCCAGCTGCAGGTTTATTTCAACTGCAGTTTACAACACATGAATATTCCAAACACAGTTCCATGAATGCTTCAATCAACTGTCACCTTGGAACTTGCCTCTTCCAAACAAATCTCTAAAATAGTTATTCTGCCTAGTGACAGTCTCTGCTGTCACTATCAAACTGTAGTGAGTGATGAATCAGAATCATGAAGAATTTACAGGGAGAGTACAAATATACTCAAAGTTTGTTATTTTGCACAGCAATACTTTTTTTTTTTTTCTTGTGGAATTACTGAGTTCTTCCTAATCAGCCAGAAAGAAATTAAGAAGTGGATGGACTGTATCTTGAAAAAACAGACCATATCCCAGCTGGTTACTTTGTTTTGCAGTTAGAAAAAGCTCAGGAAAATGTACAGAACTTACCATGTAACACTGAAATATCCAGGAGCACCTCTGCTCAGAATACATTGGTCCTGTTCCTATTTGCCTCTGGAGAATCATGATGCATTAAACAATCAGTGGCACCACTGGGCTTGTGGCAGGATACTTACTTTTTCATGGATGGCTCATTTGGGACAGAGAGAAAAGGACATATGGAAGTCCCTTTGGAAGCTGAATCTTCTAAGCTATTCAGTTTTAAAACGTGAACTTGGGATTCCTGAGGACACATTTGCAGACACACGAAGCTGAGTGGCATTGGAAATTGTGCATTCAGAAAATGCTGCATGGACCTGGCATAGTTAATATTCAGTATTCCTTGAACTCTCCTGGGAAGTGGTAGGTGTTTCCTAGAGTCAGAGAAGTGACTCATCTCAGCTGTGCTAATCAGAGGGTTATAATTTAGATGTATATCATTCCATGTGCTAGGATCTCTTCCAAGACAGCAGATTGTGGTGCAGAGTTATTCCATCTGTGTTTCAGGGATGACTGAGTAGACTGGTTCACAGGGTAACCAAGATGATTATGTCTCCTGTAAATGACTGCATGTCCAAGTCAGGTCCTACTGGGCAGGGTCCTCCTTGAGCCTGGATGCATAAAACCTGCTCTAAATATCTGCTTCATGGGATACCCATCTTCCACTGAGGCTTGGGATTACATCCATTTAGGAGTGAGAGGGTTACATCAAGTGGAATAAAATTCAAGTTCCCTGTTAAAGAATCCTCTGAGACTACAGGTATAAGATAACTCCATTTACTTTTTCACAGTATGGTCGTCTTATGCTCAACTGAATCCTTTCCTTTGTCACCAGCCTAATATTTGGAGGCATCACCATTGGGACAGGAATCCTGGGTGTCATGGCTGGGGCAGAAGCGGCAAGAAGATTAAGGAAGATACACAACAAAGCTGATCCTCTGATCTGTGCCACCAGCATGTTCATTTCTGCCCTGTGCCTTTATACAGCCCTGATGGTGGCCCAGACCAACATCCTTTCCACTTTTGTGAGTCACAATTAGCAAAATGTCTTTTGGCATCCTCAGGAGAATGGGAAGGGAGAGGTGAGGGGTGGCTTTTGCAGAATTCTCTGCAGTCTCCTGGACCATTAAGGGTTTTTGGGACAAGGTGGCCAGGTAAGCACTGAGAATGATATTCCAAAGCTGCCCAGATCTGTGGTCTGACTTGTGGGATCCATGTTGGACATTCCTTGTCCACTACAAAGAACAGGCAGAGCACTACAAACTGGGCCTGCAGAGCCCACACTGAGGTAGAGAGTCATAAGTTTGTGCAGTTTACTGCATGAAACTTGTCCCTTATGCAAAAATGCAGTTAAAGCAAATCTCACAGTTGATTTTTAATGCTATGTTGCTGATTTAGTATTTTTATTTATTTTTGCTCTCTGAATGCTTAAAAATTGGTTTTATTGGGACTGTACAACACACATAGTTCTTGCTAAGAATAATTTAGTCACCATCTTCACAGCTCCAGATCATCAGCTGATCTCCAAAGTCAAGCTTTTGGCAAAGCAAACTGAAGTACAAAACACTTGAACTCTTTCTCAGTAAAGGGAAAGACAGAAACCTACCAGGAATGACAAATAGTTCCAAAAGATCCCTGTGAGAGGGAACTGGATGTAAACCTTATTTTGACTATAATCTGGTAAGAGGTAGGGAAAGACTCCAAGGTTTTTTCCTGTGACTCCACAGCCAAAATTACCATCATTAACATAAATAGGAGGATCTAAGTAAGTTAATTACAATAATCAACAGTTCTCTGCAAAAGGATACTTTTGCAGGTTTTTTGCTTCTCGTTTCAAGAGGTTTTCCTTTTGACTCCTTGGGAATGTGTATTCCTATGGAAAAACACCTTCACACCAAGAGAAAAGCAAATGGATTTGCATGTCTGAGTGTGTGTACACAAAGCAAGATGTGAAATTGAAGATTATTTTTGGATTCAAGAGCAGAGATCTGAGTGCAAGGTCTGAGTTCAAGTCTCTCCTATTCTGGGCAGGATATGCCAACCTGTGTCCGGGTCTGGCTGAAAGTGATAATATTTTCTGAGGCCACAGCTGTAAGAACTGTTTTTTTCTGGTTCTCCATCTCTGATAGAGTAGGAAATTCCCACAGGGCACCCAGGCTTCCAGGCTGCTTGTCTCTTGGAGTCCATTCCAGTTTGGAAGTTCTTGTTCTGAAGGAGCCTCCAAGGATACTTGGACTGGCACAGAGATGTTCTACTGGTTTCATTTGCATCCCTGAACAAAGGGAGATTTTTGTGCAGTTTTTAAACCTGTGCTGAATGTTGCCCTTCCCAGTCTCTTGCTTTCTTCTTCTTGAGTTCAGCTGTTCATAGCAGTTAACTTGGGAGGGTGGTATATGTTTCCTATTTTGGCTCTTCTGCTGAGGATTTGTGACTCAAAGCAACCCACATAGCTTCTCTGGTTCCTTTCCCCACTTTTAAGATGATTTTGTGTTTGTAAGCATAGACAAAAATGTTTCATTTGTAAGTAGATGAGTATGTGCAACACAGATAAGCACAGTCAGTGAGCCTGTCTTTATCTTCACAAAAAAGAAGGGCAATACAGTCACTGCTTTCTTTTTTACAGATTTTTTTTGCATTTGGAGAACTATTTTTATCTGTTAACTGGGCTGTTGTGACAGACATACTGCTGGTAAGTGCTCATGAACCTGTTTCCTTATTTCAAGGTTTTTTTTCAACATAATACTGTTTCTAAGAGCTGCATCTTGGTGGCTTTCTGGGAAGAGATGAGTGAACTCCTGCTAAGGCTCCTCTTATTGGTCCCCTGCTCATTTAAGGGATGGAATCACTGCCCAGTGTGCCAGTGGCAGTGTAGGCATGGTGGGGCAGGAGTTCAAGTTATTGTGAGCCCCGAAAGGAGATGCCCTAGCTTGGATGGAGCTCATGCACATGGAACTCTCTAGTGCTGCCTGGATCCAGAACAGTTTGGGCTTCTGTTCTGCTCTGTGTGGTTGGATGTCTGTCAGAAAATGGTCTGCACCAGAAACTATTTTGTGACTGTAATCAGGATTTTTCATTTGTGCTCCAAAGGTTTGAAAACATAATCCAAGAGCCTGTTCCCAAAGTGCAGATGCTCATCTGGTACTCCAGGCATGTTCCAAGAGAAACCAAAACCTTGGTAGACTGTACACTCTCAGTCCAGGCCATAGTATGCCATGGCCTCAGAGAGGAGGAGCTGTTGGACTGTTCCTTTATCTCATGGGTGACAAGGACTTCAGAGCAATCTCACACGACTCTGCTCTCACTGGCCCAGGACTGTGAGAGGAGGATCTTTTTTTCCTTTTAAACCCAACTTATCCTGATTGTTAACATGTCCTTGAAGGTACCTATAGAGACACAATAAAGGTTATATACCTTGAGTTTGTCTCTTGGCAAAACACAAATGACTCCATTATTTAGTGTTTCAGACACACTTAGTGATGTTTAGATTAGCTTCGAAACAAAAACAAGTTTTGGAATAGAGGGCTGGGAGACTATCAAGCATGTTTGTCTCTGATATGAGCAAGTAGTTGGAAAACAAAGGTATGAGGGTTTGAAATTCTTTCTGTCTCATTCTGGATGTAAATGCTTTCTGTGTAAATGCATTATTGAAAGGGACACAAATTGTGTGGAATCAATGCTATGCTGTACTTCTTCAGGCACAGTTGATCTTCAATAGCACAGGCATAAAGTCCTTATCACCCCCAAATTACTGTACTTCATTTGAAAAAATAGTTCTAATCTACATGATGCTTTGCTGTGTTCTGGATGTGGCACCACATCTCCACCTTGTTATTTGAACTGTGTGCACTCAAAAGCAATGTCATTGTGGGGTGTTGATATTCAGATACCTCAGGTGATACCCAGTTACAGGCAGTGCCAACAAAGCACCACCAGCAACCCTCTGGTAGCACAGATTGGGTCCCCTCTCTCTGTCTCCCAGTGTTCTGCAAGGCCTCAGCTGACACCCTTCCCAGCCACAGCAGCTCCTTCAGCTCCAGGCACCTCAGTGTCCCCCCAGCAGGATCAGGCCTGCTGACGCAGGTCATAGGAGATTCTTCTCAGAGCTTGTCAGGGCTCAATCTCCTTATTAGCAAATCATTTTGACTCCAAGGGCTTCTGGTTGGAGCCTTGTGTTGGTTGCATGGCCAAGTGAATCTGTACAAGATGCTGTGTATGGAGGGGAGTAACATTTAGCTACTTTATTGTCATTCCCTCCTGTGTCTTCCTTTCTTGAGTGTTTTTTTCCTCAACAAAACATACAATGTAGTTTTCTTCTCAGAATAACTTCTCTGTCTCCAAACTCGTAAACAGCATTTGAATCCAAAATGCAAAAGGTAATAGATCAGACTGTCTGGGATGTTGAGAAGCAGTTGGCCATTCCTGAGGTTCTCTCTGTTGTTCACTGCCTGTGGGCTTTGTTCTGTTGCAGTATGTGGTGACACCGAGGCGACAATCCACTGCCATTGCCCTGCAGATCCTGGTGAGCCACCTGCTGGGAGATGCAGGCAGCCCCTACCTCATCGGACTTGTAAGTGAATTCTCTGCTCACTGAGCCTCCCTTGGGGTAAAACTCCTAGAGATTGAAAGACTGACACTCACAGAACTGTAGGCACTGCCTGGTCCAGCCACACAGGAGGTTCCCCTTGTCTTCAACCAGGTGAAAGCTAGAGTCTCACCTGTGTTGTGTCTGACAGAGAAGGCACCTTCTCTCCTTGAGAGATTCCTCCTGCTGAGTGTCTTTTTTGGGCAAATGAAGAGACCACTTTGGTCATTGGTGTGTATCAGGAAACTCCTGTTTGTGTGTGGGGACATAACAACCAACACCCTGTGTCATGGATGACAATGACTGAAATGAGCTGCAAAAATGGGTGGTGCTCCAAAAGCTGAAACACACTTTATCCATCTCCCTTTGGTTTAAGCTTCCTGCCTGAAAGATTAAACTCTTTGTGCCTCTCACCCCTCTGGGGCCTCGTGCTGACTGTGCTCCTGCCTCCTACCAGGAGTGTGCAGGACCTGCAGTCAGTCACCTTAAATAGCAGCTCATCGAAAGGGTGAAGACAAATAAAGCTTATCCAGATGAGATTAAGCTCAGGTAACCTTGCAACTTCATACAGAACAGAGACAATAAAGCCAGGAATAAAACTGCTCTATATCCAAGTGGGATCCCATGCAATGAGCACCTCATTTCTTCTGGAATGCCTCTGGGAGTCCATACACCAACACTGCCCATGACTGGTGTTGGTTAAACACCAAATCTGCTTTCATGTCCTGCTGTTGTTTCCTAACCTGCTTCAGCCAACCCTTTAGCTTAAAACCTGGCTGAAGACTCAGGGAATAGTCTATTTGGGAGGCTGTTTTAATTCCCTCTGCACTCCAGAGATTTTTTCATTAAGCATTTTAAAATTAAATGCACTAGGTTTGTATTGTGGTCATTATGCCCACTTAGAGTTATCTTGCTCTTATCAAGTTGATCTTGTCATAAATAATCACACAAAGCCCAGCAAAGGTTGAAGAGTCTCATATTTGTGCATTTCAAATCACACAGTGTATTTTAACCATCATGAACGAATGTGGGAATAAAACAGACAACTTTCAACATTTATCTTTTCGTTTATGTAAGAAAAGATTTCAAGTTCCTTGAGTGTTGAATCTTACTGAATTTCTTGAAACCAGGGTTTTTTTAAAATTTATGTGTATCATTTATAACACTTAGAACGTCATCATCCCACCAGCGCAAAAACCAGCTGCCCAGTATCTTCCTCTCCCCAGTTCATCACAGTGTCACTCCATGACTTCTCAGAGGCCTTTTAGCTCAAAAGCAGCCCCCACTCTTGTCTCTAATTTCCAGCTCCTCCCTTTGTAATGAATGTTGCTGCTTGTGCCTGCATTGCTGTTAACCCCCTGTTTCTATGCGCTGGATGCCAACAAGGGAGGTATAAAGTTATTGAACAGCATCAAGAAATGCTAAAGTTTGTTTCCAAATTGCTGTGCTGTGCTGGCTAGGCTAGGAAATGGTAACATGTATGTCCTACTCCTGTGGCTGGAGGCACTGAAGGTATAAAAGAACACGAGATTCCTTGACCAATAGCATCTGGAGGACAGTGGAATCCAGGTGTGCTGGATCCTGGGCTTGATAAACCTGGGAAGCAGACCCCCATCCCTGTCTGCCTGTTTTCACAGTTCCCAGTCTGTTCAAACCACAAGAGGACAGTGATTTATCCCACATTAATGGTGGCCTTGTTCACTCCCCAGATCTCCAATGCCATCCAGGCCGGGAGTGCTCCATCGTTCCAGCGGAGTTTCCAGAGCATGCAGTGCAGCTTTGCCATTTGTGCCTTCGTTGGGGTCTTGGGAGGAGGATTTTTCCTCCTGACATCGTTGTATATCACGGAAGATCGGAAAGAAGCGGAAAGGCCCTGAGGTGTCTGTACACCCTGAGAACCTCCCAACCCATCTCTGGTGGCTTCCCTCTTTGGACATAAGCCAAACAGCTCTGTAAGACCACCAATATCTGCACAGTGGAAGCCCTAGTTTCTACAGAAAATGATAAAGGCAAAATCCCAGTAAAGTCTCAGATGAAACAAACCTCCTACGCTGAGCAAAACAGACCACAGAGCTCACAAGGAGCAGGGAAGGTCTGTCAGTGACACCTGCAAACTGCTGCAGTAGCTGGAGGAAATACCACCCCTTCATGGAATACACCATTGCAGATTTCATTGAACATGTTCTTTTTCTGCTCTGGTCTTTCTCAGCCCTGTAGAACCAGCCCTGGCTCTATGTAGCACTTCTCCTTGTCCCCCAAAAGAAGTCATGTTCAAAGTGCAAAAGACTTGAAAGAAACCTGTTGAATTGGACAGAATGCATCCTCAGTCACCTGGATTCTTACAGCCTCCTTCTGCTCTGACTTGGTTTTCCAGGTACCATCAATGAACTCAAAGGAAGAGGAATTCAGGTAAGATTTGCACAGAAGAAAACAATGTCCTCCCCTTTTTCTTTCCTTTTTGCTTAATGAGATACAGCTGGAGAAAAGACCAGATCACAATTCCTCCATATGGCAGAAAATCCTGCATACTGACTTTTTTGGATGCTTTTGACTGTGAGTCAAAAATTGCTGCTGCATTGGCATATGGCAACCCTCCCCCAACCTCTCCCCCATCTGCAACCAGGCCCGAGGATTCTGTGGGGCTGGGGAGCTCCAGAAGGTGTTTTATAGAGCTGCTGACCTCAACAAGGGAGGAGCTTTTGAAGTACCATCTCTCATAATGATTAGGGAGGCCTAGGATTTCTCAGCAGCAGATTTGCCTGTAGAATTTGGAAAATGTAGACAGTAAAAGTGAGTGGCAGATTCAAGAGTGGAGGGTTGTGATCATTTTATGTGTAATATGTCAATGGCCTCTTCCCAATCCTTTGAGGCTCTTCAGTGTATCCTCAGGCCTTGGGTAAGAATCTCCTCTCATGAGTGAACAGAAGAAGCTGGAAAACCATTTTAATATCACTGCCTTGCTGCTTGAATCCTTTTGTTATCGTTTTAATCCTTTTTTTGGGTTTGAGGTGTTGGAAGCTGGTGTGGGGTCTGGGTCCTGGGTGTGTTGGGTTTTTTTAGGGTCATGGTTGGTTTTTTTGTTGTTCTTGCTTTCATTCCCTGTTGCTGGTGTCATATTTAAATACATATATTTTCATTCAATTTTCTTTTAGTAAATGTTATCACATCTCTAATGATCTCTCTGTCCAGTGCTGATAAGTAACCCCTCTCACTGTCTCAAACTGAGACAATCATAAAGCACAATATTCCTGTAGTGACTGTGAATGTCTAATGTCACCATAAACAGCATAATTCAGAAACTGTTGGTTTTGGTTTCTCCTTCTGCCTACCTCATTTTTAAAATATCTCTTCTGAAAACTCACTTAGACCCAAGTAGTGAAATGTGACCATTATGGGAAATAACAGAGAAACTTTTGTGATACTCAGTACAAGTGTAATAATTGTCTTTAAAATAAAAGTTTGTGAGCAAAAAGACTGAGCAATTTTTTCTGTGTGTAAAAACCAGCCATAGCCATGATACCACTGATCTTTTGGAAATTCCTGTGGTGCCAGAGAACCCGTCCAACAAGAGATTTTTGTTGTTGGATAAGAATGTATCAGCTTGTAGAGGTCCTAACAGCCTCAGCCATGGCAGGATTTCAGCAGGTCCATGGTGCTTCTCCATTGGTATGTGAGGTCGTTTAGATCACTTAGGGTTATTAGTAAGTGATGAGAGACTATCCAGAATGAATATCAACTTTATTGCAATATACATATATATATACACACACATATAAGCTGAACGTATAGGTAAATATGAATTTGAAAAAAAAATTGTGGAATTGAATTGAAATGAGCAAAAACCACCACACACAGGAAAAACCCCAACAATCCCAACATCCCAAACCCAACGTCCTTCCCCAGAGAATAAAGTCCGTGGTGTTGTGCCGGGGGGGTGCAGCAGAGGGCGCTGTGCTGCAGCGCCTGCAGTGAGCTCCACGGACCGACAGGGGCGGCCAGGGGCAGAGGGAACCCGCAACAGGGGCCCAGGGGCAGCGAGGGGGGGTGCCCGAGAGTCAGGATGGGGGTGCAGGGCTTTATTCAGCAAACCGGAGTGGAAGGCAGGCTGGAAATCCTCTTCTCAGGAGATGAGGAGTGGCGGTAGAGAGGTCAGCTGCTCCTATTTTCAGGCAGGAGGCAAACAGCGAGGAGTTGGGGGGGCTGGAAAGCCACGTGGGGTGGGGACAGACACAGCCGTCAGGGGAGCGAGGGGCTGCTGCCTCTTCCAGCCAGCAGCAAACAGAGGCCCAACAGTGCTCTGGTGACTGCTTTTGTAGGGCTTTTCGGCCCCTGCCCTAAGTTCCCTGCTGCTGAGCAGCGCAGTGCCTCTGAAACGGGGCACACGTAATAATTTAGGGTGTGAAGATTTGAGGTGCTTGGCTAGAAATGCACAGTGTTCTTAGTGATTCTATAGAGGTAGAGCACAGAACAGAATAGTAGTTAGAGGCGTCTGATGTATGATACTGCTTTTGGGAAAGGTGTTGGAAGCCAGCAAAAAGGGGGGTTTCTGCTCACCTTAATGGCAGGGACACTACCCAGCTTGGGGGTAGCTGGAACAGAACCCAAGGAGTTTACAGTATTTTAAACTTTTGTTGTTGCTATTTCTGCTGCTGCTATCTTTGATGCTGTTCTGGCCTGTGTTAGTTGCATAGTCTGTGTTGGGGCTGTAGAGAAAGCTCTATGAGGTATCTCTGTGACGATTTAAATTGTGGTGGTGGAAAATTGAGTATGGGGTAACTAAGTCCTTTTATCACATCTATTGGTATTTTTTGGCATGGTGGTGGAACTATAAAAGACAGCAAGATCCTGCCCTGTCTAACCTGCAGCGTGACTGTTCCCTTCAAGGGCCACTGAAGTTTCTCAAAACAAAGGTTAATGAATGTCTCAGCAACTGTCATAATATCTTGCAAAAACAGGGTGGGCTTCCCCGTTTTGTTAAGGATCAATTGGTAAATCTAAATATCGTGTGGCAGCCTTGGTTCACTCTGATCTGGCGACAGGAGACTACATAACTTACCTGTCATGGCTCCAACATAAATATTACAGTTATTGATACTACGAGACTGCTGTTGAAAAAGAAAATATAGGTGCACAGTCAAGATCGAACTCACAGTTACAGCACTCGACAAGGGTTATTAAGCCAAAGTTGGGCTTAATAAGGCAGTAAAAGCAAGATTCAGTTGTGATTGTAAGTTATTAGACGCAGCACACAAGACTGGTAAACAGAGTACTGTACTTTAACAGCGGCCAGAAAGTGCATTTGTTGTGTAATCCCCGCCACCTTGTGGATTGTTGCAGTAATAGGTACAGAGCGTTTCGAATTTTGTGCGCATTGGTTCATTTGTTGTGTCATACCGCCGTCCTGTGGATTATTATTGTAATAGACACGTAAGTGAAATTAAAACAGGCTTCAGAGTAAAGAAGTAATTAAGAAAAGCCCCTTAGGGTGTATATTGGTTCATTGGAAAGAAATTGTGGGGACGGGGGAACAGAAAGCAAAAAGATCCTAATCAAATACTGTAAGCAATGGTGGCCTCTGTATAAATTAGAGGATGGGGCTAAGTGGCCTTTAAATAGGACAACAGATTATAACACCATGTTACAGTTAATGTTATTTTTAAGGCAAGAAGGCAAATGGAATGAAGTCTCTTATGCAGACATGTGGAGCCACCTCTAGTGGCAGAGAGATTGTGGTATTAACCCACCACAAGACCCTATTGTTCTAGCACCAGAAAGAGAAAATACAAGGGTCACACAAAAATTGAAACGATGCCGCTCTGCCTGTAGCATTGGCCAGCGGTGCTCTAGAAATGATAAAGTATACAAGGAAGAGGATTCTGATCTTGAGGACCTATATGGACCCCCTCCCCAGTCATTAGAGCGAGGTGGGAACCCAGGGGAGGCACCTGTACCAGATCGAGCACCGGCACCCCCGGGAAGCCCAGCATCCTCCCACACAAGACGTGCTGCCAATGAGGAAAACACAGATTTGCAAGCCCCTCTTAGGGAAGCAGTGGGACCAGAGGGAACAAGAGGCAGAGGTAGAATAAGGTAGAAAATCTACAAAGCTATGTTAAAAAAAAATCAAAAAAGAGACTAGGAATTAGAAATAAGAAAGATGAATAGAATCAAGGTACTAGGAAGGGGAAATGAAAAGGACAAATATAAAGAGGAATAAGTAGTAGAATTGAGAAAGAGGAATAGGAAGAACAAACTACAAAAGGCAAACTATTAAGTTGCCTACAAAGGAAAAATCACAGGGATGCCTGGAAAACTGGTAGATGGTACTTAGCTGACTGGTATGGCTGACACACCACGGAATAACTGTTGCAAGGCACCAGGACAAGCTGGAGAAGGGAGAGCATGAGAATCGTATGCAGTAGATGGTAGAAGGGAGAAGAGGTAGAAAGGAGACAGGCAGGAGGGTGAGAAACAAGTTATTACAAACATGACCAGGAAGACAAATTTGGGAAGGATTAGAAAGTAAAATACAAAGTAGGATCAAAAACACTAAAGTAAAATAGAAAGTACATCCTAGAAGGCTGAATATAAAGGTATTGCTGCCCCCACCCTTCCCCCAGGTGTGCATTTAATCCAGTTTGGTCTCTGTGGTCAGAGAGGTATTGCTGGACAGTTCTGACTGTGCAGTTAATGGTTCCAGTTTATTCTCTGTGTTTTCACAGGTATCAGCTACCAGTTGCATGTTCAGACTCGATGGCTCTGATTTGTTCTCCATGGCTGTAAACTGGTCACCTTTCAGTTCAGGGAGAGGATTGTTCCGGTTTAGTCTTTATGGTCTTTGAAGACTGGCTCTGGGTTACTCTGGTCAGCTCCAGAGTGGGATAGTATGGTTCCAGTCATCTAACATCCTGGAGGCATGCCATGTCCATTTGTAGTTTGGACAGTACAGTTATTGTTTAGTTGATACGGTTTAGATGCCTCAGCAGTCAGTTCCAGGGTCAGACTCTACAGTTCTTGTTAAGTCTCTATCACTCTGGAGATGACACCTGTCAGATCCACGTTTACACTTTGTGGTTCTGTGTCTCTATGGGCTTGGAGATCTAAGCTTTCCATTCCGGGTTGAGACTCTACTCTTCTGCTTTACACTATGGTCTTGGAAGTCTCCAGTGTCACTTTCAGACTGGAACTCACTGGTTTCTGTTTCAACAATTTTAGAGGTTTCAGGTCTCAGTTTTGGATTCACATGATGCAGTTTTGTTTTAGTCTCTTCCGTCTGGAAGGTATCAGCTGACACTTCTGGGTTTGGACTCTACACTTCCAGTTTAGTCTTTGTGGGCTTGGTGGTATCAGCTCTCAATTCCAGGTTTGAAAATTATGGTTTCAGTTCTCCTTTAGTCAATAACAAAGGTCTCAGCTGTCAGTTCTGTGTTTGGACTCTATGGTTCTGTTTTTGTCTCTGTAATCTAGGAGGTCTCAAGTGTCCATTATGTATTGGGACATGATGATTTTGGTTTGGTCTCTACGGTCAGATCTGGTTTCAGATGATACATTTCTCGTTTACTCTTTACCATCTGGGAGGTCTCAGCTGTCAGTTCTGTGTTTGGACTTTGCAGTTCTGCCTTAGCCTATATGGTCTGGGGGGTCTCAGCTGTCAGATCCGTGTTAGACACCATGGTTCCCAATTTCTATGGACAATCTTGAGGATCTCAGCTGTCAGCTCTGGGTTTGGTTTCAGTTCAGTCTATAGTGCCTTGGAGGTAACCTCTGTCAGCTCTCAGTTTGTAGTGTGCAGTTCTGGTTTAGTATCTGTTGTGTGAAAGGTGGGGGGAGGACGGATTTGCAAACCCTTAGAGAGAGGAGATTTTTTCAATCCTTAGTAATTTGTTTGTCGCTGCCAAGCAAAAGACAAAAGAATTCCAAAGCCTAATTGGTGCTGTAAGGGAAACTCATAAACAAAAAGGTTCGAAAGACTGCAGGGCAATTTAAAAGTGATAACCACCCTACAAGGTTATGAGCTTTCATTCATGGGGGAAAAGACTGCGGTTCAAACTCAGAAGCTCAGCGCCGAAATGGCAATTGAGACTCCCCAGATTGAAAGCAAATGAAGATTCCTAACAGAACAAAGGTGCCAAGACAGCAAAGTCCTGGTGACAGTGCAGTGACCCCAGGGCTCCATCATCTGCACCTAAGAACCTGAGGCCACAGGATTTCACGCCGAGGTGGAGGGGCTGCAGTTTGTTTCCCAGAGAGGAGCACCAAAACTGTGACACCGCTGCCCAAAAATTAATAGCAACCAAAATATCCTTCCAGATCAAAGATGCCAGGACAGCAAGGTCTTGCCACACATGGAGTGTACATGGTGCTCCATAAGTTGCACCTGAGACCCCCAGTATGTAGGTTTCCTTTTGGGGTGGAAGGGATGTAATGTGCTTGCTTGAACACAGTGAGGAAATTGCATTGGTGCAGATGATGGACAACACAGTGCAATCCACAGACAGCAAGACCTTTCTGTCCTGACAGCTTTGGGCTGGGAGGAATCATCGTTTGTGTTCCATCAGGAAGGGGGACTTACAATTTTGGAGCTGTGCAAGAATCTCTGGTTCCCGGGGCACCTTGTGGCTTATTTCTGCTGATAACACATTATTGCTGATAACACCAGCTGCTCCATGGTCTTCCAGCAGCTGGAAGGAGAATATTTATTGTGACCAAAGGGTAAAAGAAACCTTCAGCCACAGAAGGTCCATGGGGGCTCACCCCAGTGCAAATGTGGGGCAGGGAGCTGATTATACACAGAATTACACACACAGAATGAACAAGGTTGGAAAAGACCGTAGAGATCATCAAGTCTGATTTATTACCTAACCTATCAACCTACCCAACACCATCCCATCATCTAAACCATCTCACTCAGTACACCATCCAACCTCTCCTTAAACACATCCAGGGACGGTGACTCCACCACCTCCCTGGGCAGCCCGTTCCAATGGCCAATCACTCTCTCTGTGAAAAGGTTTTTCCTAATATCCAGCCTAAACCTCCCCTGTTGCAGCCTAAGACTGTGTCCTCTCGTTATTTTACTGGGGGCCTGAGAGAAGAGTCTGACCCCCACCAGGCTACAACCTCCTGTCAGGGAGTTGTAGAGAGCAATGAGGTCTCCCTGAGCCTCCTCTTCTCCAGGCTGAACAACCCCAGCTCCCTCAGTCATTCCCCATAGGGCTTGTGCTCCAGCCCCTTCACCATCCTTGTTGCCCTTCTCTGAACACACTCCAGCAACTCAACATCTTTCTTAAACTGAGGGGCCTGAATTGGACACAGCACTCCAGGTGTGACCTAACCAATGCCAAATATAGGGCAAGAATGACTTCCCTGGTCCTACTGGCAACACTATTCCTGATGCAGGCCAGGATGCCATTGGCCTTCTTGGCTGCCTGGGCACACTGCTGGCTCATGTTCAGTCTCCTATCAACCAGCACCCCCAAGTCTCTCTCCACCTGGCCACTCTGCAGCCCTCCATCCCAAGCCTGTAGCTCTGCATGGGGTTATTGTGACCAAAGGGTAACATCTGGCACTTGGATTTATTAACCCTCATACTGTTGGATTCAGCCCATCTCTCCAGCCTGTCAAGGTCTCTCTGCAGAGCCCTCCTACCCTCTAACAGATCAACACTTATTCCAAGCTTGGTGTCATCTGCAAATTTAATGAAAGACTCCATCCCTTCATCCAGAACATCAATAAAAATGTTGAACAAAACTGAACCTTGGGGGACCCCACTAGTGACTGGCCTCCAACTGGATGTGCCACTGTTCACCACTACTCCCTGAGTTTGGTTATCCAGACAGTTTTTAATCCAGGACAGAGTAAACCTGTCTAAGCCACAAACCACCAATTTAACCAGTAGTTTACTATGGGAGATGGTATCAAAAGCTTTGCTAAGATCTAGGTACACTACATCTACAGATTTTCCCTCATTGATCAGATGAGTTACCTGATCATAAAAGGAAATTAGATTGGTCAGGCAGGACCTTCCCCTCCTGAATCCATGTTGACTAGATCTTATCTCCCTATTATCCTGTAGGTGCAGTGTAATTGCCCTTAAGATGATCTGTTCCATAATTTTTTCTGATACCAAGGTCACGCCGACAGGTCTGTAATTCCCCAGACCCTCCTCCCGACCCTTCTCATAGATGGGTGCCACATTAGCCAACTTCCAGTCACCCAAGACCTCTCCAGCAAGCCAAGACTGTTGAAAAATGATCGAAATGGTGAAGGTGTTATGTTCCTTCCTTTGGCTTTTGGAGGCAGCTGCTGCTCACTCATGTCAGGTCCTAAGGTGCCACAGCTGGGCAAGTGCTGAAGAGTGGGATGAGGTGGGGAGCTGGCAGTGGATTCTGTGCATGATCCCATTGTCACAGCTTATAAGGACTTAAAAAGCACAGTGGCTTGTGTCAAACATTGTCAAGTCCACAAAAGAAAGTTGCCATAAAATAGCCCACTACAGTGGAAACTTCAGATAAGCACAGTAGAGTGGAATTTGTGGCAGAACGTGCTAATTCCATGCTTGGCAGAGGTGAGATCCAGTCAGCGCATCCTGGTTAACCCATCCATACAAAAATTCCCACTGCAGCAAACTGTGGGAAAGGAAACAACTGCTCATATATATATCACTCCAAGGTATGGGAACAGCCTCTGCGACCATATTGTGGATACTTGGAACTTGGATTGCACAAAGGTGGCACTCCTAGAAGAATGACTCTGGGACTCCCCCACCAAGAAGCCCAGGGTGAAGAGGAGCCAACAGACACTGCTGGATCTTCAGGTGGTGACTATCTTCTACTTTATCTCTCTTCCTCTTCTTTTTTATTTCTTACTCTCTGCCTCACATTTATTGTTAAATAAAATCTGTATTATTGACTTTGGTACATGGTCTCATTTGCACCTTAATTTGGGCAAAGGCATCTCACTAATCAGATCTTAACACAGCTCAGGCCCTGAAAAATGGTTTCAAGAAGCCATCGTCCCATCCTGGCTGTCAAGGAAGAGGATGGCTCCAGTGGCACCTGTTGAGGTCTCCCCACAGCAAACTGCCAGTTCATGAAGAAAAATCCACTGTTGAAGCCAAGACTCCTGGAGGGAGACTTACTGGGAAAAGAGAGGTTTTGGAGACACAATGCTTTGTCTAGTAAAGCTGGAAGAAAACAGCAAGTTTTCTGTCAAGATATCCCCTCCCTGAGCTATGCAGGGGCAGGAGGCAAAGGCCATATGAAAACCAAGTCCTGGCTCAGGGCAGGTGACTCCAGCTCCATCTTTTTTGTAGTCCCACTATACAATTCCTTAACATGCATATTTACAATCCAGTGCCCAAGCCCCTCTATCTCACAGAGATAATGCTGCAGCACATGCCTTTGTTTGCAGACATCACATTTCAATGCCATTAATTGTACAGCAAGGATTAATAAAACATGAAGTTTTAAAATGCCTAAATCACAGTGGGGAGCTGGTAATCTCTGCCAACAATAATATTTGCACTTTATTTTCATCCTAACATCCAGCTATGGAATGGAGCTGGGCTGGGGAGCAGCACTACAGTACAGAAATGAACAGGGTGACGATGGCACAGGGATCCAGATCTGCTCTTTGGGCAACACAGGTGGCTCAGATAGGGGAGATGTCCCTCCTCACCCTATTTGGGCCCTTGTCTCCTTGGGATATGTGCCCAAAGCTCAACCAGTGATTCAGAGCTGAGTTTAAACCAAGACTGAGATAGGGATGAGACATGATGTGACCATGTAGAGGGGATATCTCCACATGGATGTGTCTGCCCAGCACTAACAGCATATCCTGTGGCCTCTTGTGGTCCATGCTCTGAAGACCTGCCAGTCAAGGGCATGTCCCTTTGGGATGTCCCATCTGGGTGGGGCAAATGATCCAGGTCTCTGGTGCTGGAAGACCTGTGAGCCACCAAAGGTGTCATTTGGCTTTTGCAGAGTCTGCCCGTGTCCCCCCTCCCTGCTACAGACCCAATGCCAGTGACCTGGCTTAGCCCCAGGGCTGAGATTGAGGTTGGGAATGTGCTGCTTCCCTGACAGGGTTGTTTTTCCTCCTCATCTCTTTGCTGCCTAACAAGCATCCTTGTCAAAATAGCTAATTTTCTTCCAGAACAAAAAGTCACCTGAATACATTTGGAAGCTGTATTGCACTATCAGTGTAATCAGAATTTAATTTAATGCAGTCAAGGCTCTAAAAAGATGTTATCAATAGGAACATCAAAGCTGGATTCCTGTGCTTGGAAGTGCAACTGGAATGCTTAGTTCAGATTTCTCATTTTATCAGAGACTTTCAAAATAGGCTAAATAACAAAAAATGAGTATTAAGAGTACTTGCAAATTAATGTCTTTTGTAGCTGAACAAAGGCCCACGTCTTTTGCATGTCTGAGACAGTCTCTTATTAAATTCTGCTAATTAAACAATTTTGTTGTGTCTAATAATTTCTGCACTTGAATGAATTAAAGCTGCAGCTTATATACCCCTGTGTTGAACCCCACTGCTCCTTCGAGTTCCAAACCTGCAAACTGAGGATGCTACCACTCAAGACAGGGAGACCCTGTGGGTACAGAAATGCAGGGGAAAGTGTGGTGGGGACCTGGGCTGCTTCTTTTGCACCTGTGTCTCTGTCATATCCTTGGGGTCATTTATCACTCACAGGTCTTGGGAATAGCTGAGGAAAAGCTCCAGCTCTTCCCAGTGAATGCAATTGCGTGACAATTCCAGTTTTATTTTCAAAGTACAATTTCAGAAGGAAGAAAGGTTCCTCTGGGTCTCTTGGGTGCCAGGAAGGTTGGAAATATGACCAAAACATGACCCTGGAGATGGGATGCTCCTTTTGGGGAGATTTTATTTGACATAGAGGGGGCGACATATTAGAGCTACAGCTAATGAAGGGGTAGGGGATGGGACAGAGGAGTGATGTTGACCATTTTCATTTCAAACACCATGATTTCTGTGCGTAGCTCAGGCTGTTCAGCTGCATGGTGTATGCCAAGCTGGTTGTGGGGGTAGATAATGGCAGTTACTGCCATCCTCAACCCCCTCTCCTCTCTTAGCTGCTGTTTCTGCAGAGCCTGATCCCAAACACCATCACTCCCCTGTAGAGGGGACACAGGGGACAGCTCCAGACCAAGCTTTAGCCCTCAGAAACGTGGCAGGGGAGCTTTGAAGGAAAGGAGGTTGAGTCAACTTCATTAGAGAAATAGTACAGATCTTGTGTTCAAACCTTTGAAGTGTTAATTAAAAAGAATTATGCAAAGGAGTGAGGATTTGAAAAATTCATTTGAATCTCAATAAGGCATCTGTATTAAAAATAGCAGCTAGATCAACTACAGATACAGTAGTTTGGAGCAAAATGGCCCTGGTATCCCTGGAACTGCTGGGCAGAGCATTTTTGCCTGCTCTCTGCCCTGAATAGGTGCTGTGGAGTTGAGCACAGCTAAAGAGAAAACACTTTGTACCCCATAGTTAAAGATCCTGAAAGCATCTTGCTTAAGAAAAGACCCCGTGGGGTCTAGTGTGGCAATTGGATGTAGTGCACAGGCAGGCAGAACAAATGCATGGGCTGATACTGTGGGTGCAGGACTGGGATCACACCAGGGGCACCTAACACGGGGCATAGGCACCCCACACAGGCCAGACCCCAAGCCTCTGCCCAGCACAGCCCCTTCCAGGGAAACCACTGGAAAGCACCTTTGCAGCCCGGCCCTTGATTAAAACTCCTGGCATGTTCTTGTCCTTGCTCATTCCAATAAAATCATCCAGGGTATTAATTACCAGATCAGTGGATAACGTTAAGTTTACTTTTGCACTGCATGGACCCAGTGGGAATGTCAATGATCCTGCCCTTGGTATCAGCCAGGCAAGGACACAAGTGAGTGGGTGCCTGAGCCAGCACTGAGGGGGTACAGGCTGTCAGTGTTACTGGAGTACTGGCACTGAGACTCCAATCTTGCAGAGAACTTAGTTCATTCCTGGCATGAGACCAGGTGAGTGGCGAGGGCATGGAGCCTCCAGTTGGGATGGCTTAGCCAGGCAGAGTGTTGGGGGGTTGTAATCAAGGGCCAAAAGCAGCAACAGGCAAAGCTGGAGCCTCACCAGAAAATTCTGCAACAATTTCAAAGGCTAAAGCTGTAATCTCAGCTGCAGGATTGATTAAAAATGGATGAATAACAGTCCAACCTTGGGCAAGGCTCAGGTGGGCACCCCTCTTAGCCTTTTGCCATTGGGAATCACACTGCAGGGATAACCATGATGCCTACCTTCCCACCCCATGGAGTGGGACTTCCATGGATGCAGCCTCTCCTGTCCATTTGGGATGCCAGAAGTCTGCAGTGGGGAACCTGGAACCAAGGGCTGGGTTTTCAGCTCCCCCCTGGGATGCTGTTGGTACCAGCGTGGGTATGTGCAGGATTCTCCATCCCACACATTGAAGAGACAACCCAACCTCAGTGACATCAGCTTCAAAAAGTGTTGTTCCTCCCGTCAGGTGACATGTAGAGGTGGGAATAATGGGGGAGGTCACAACACAGAAATCTTCCTGCTCTGCCCTCCAGGACACTGGTCAGAGGCTGTGGTTCAGGACCACTTCACCAGCTCTCCACAGGATGGAAAAATTTCAGTGGACAAGACAGCTGGAAAATCCTTTCATCTGTTGCACAGGAGCAAACCCTTTGAGCAGTGCCAACTGAAAGGCCAGCAGGGCTGAGGGCACTTGGTGGCAGTGAGATGTGTGAGGTGCCTGTTGGCAGAGCAGTTGCTGTAAACTATTGCTGAGCCCCAGTGGGCAGGGAATAAAGAAAGGATGGGCATTTTTTGGTCTTTCCACAAGTATGTTTGGAACCAACAGTCATCAGCTAGTGTTTTGCAGGGAATCCTGGCTGGTTTTACTTAATAGAATGTATTTTGCAAAAGAATTAATACATGGGAGTGCCTTGGATTACTTCTCTCTCTATAGGAACTGGTTTGGGGCAGAATGGACTCATTACAAATACAGCTGCAAACCTGGGGGACAATTTCTGGGGGCAAAGTCTTGCTTCTCCAAGTGAAGCTGGAGAAGCTCTTCCCTCCCAACTCCCAACCTGCAAAAGCCTCCCACCCACCTATGCAGATCCCAGTACTTTCTTCTCTAGGCTTTTCCTGATGTGGTTTTTTGCCTCTCCCATCCCTGCTTTGGGTGATGCCAGCTCCCTGCAGCCACACTGCTCACGGAGACCTGCCTGGGAATGTGAGTTGGGGAGGGGGTGTGGTCCAAGAACATCCTGCTTTTTGATCTGTAATTTAAAAACCATTTTGTTTTGCCTTGGTCAATTTAACCAGCAATTTGCTACAGCAAAAGAACACAATATCCCTTCAGGAAAGAAGAAATAAACTCATTCTTTCAATTAAATTTCTCCTGATCGTACTAAAACTTTTTCCCTGTTCCCTCTTCTGAAGAAGTAGGTTTTTTTTCATTTAATTTTATTTTTGTGATCTTCAATTCCACTGAGACAGAAGAAATCAGCATATCAGAGAAAACAACAATCTTTGTGATGCCCAGCAGTCATTAATTAGCAAATTATAAAAAAATAAAGATCTCTGCAGATAGGATTGTTTTCTGGCGGTGTTGCCTTTTTTTTCTTTTTTTGACAGTGCTGCGACAAGGAATTTCTTTATTGCTGAGACAGGGCAGATTCAACCATCCCTCTCACACTGGATGTGTTCTTGTGGCTCATTCTTTCAGTCCCCAAATAAAAAGACTAGCACCCATTTTTTCCTATTGAGGTGGGTTCCTGCCTTAGATGGCAAAATGGCAAGAGCATGTCTGAGCCATCACATTTGTCCCCTGGAGGGGCTAGGCATCCTTTCCATCACCATAAGCATCCTCAGAGGGCTCAGAGGGGCTGAGCTCACCTGTGTAGATTCAGTTTCAGTGAAACATCTGCAGAACATCCAGAATCCCACCTCCCCCCTGAAGTCCACAGCCCCAGCTGGCAACAGCACCAGAAGATCTCCTCAAGTGGCCCTGCCGTCCTTCCCACCATTTTCCAGGGTTCTTCTCTAAATTTCAGGGTTATTTTGTCCCAAGCACTCATAGCCCTACTCGAGGACAATACCCTAAGCAAAGGTTTTGATGGGAGCTGCTGCTGGCTGGAGGTGCCGAGCTCCCTGTTCATGCCCTGGTGACCAAAGGTGGCACTCACAGATTTTCATTCTCATTTTGGCTCATAGTCCCCAAAAGTGAGGAGCAAAACAGAGCCCCAAAGCCAGCCATCACAGAACCATACTCCAAGGTTTAGCATGGTGGTTCCAGCCTTGTGACCAGCTCTTGGAGCCTCTGCTGAAACAAGGTAAAGGGCAGCAGACTTCCCTGGAGTGAGCCAGCTGCTTGTCCTTGCCCAAAGAACCTTGTACTTCCTTCTTGCAAAGGTACCCTCCAAGGGGCAGTGACCTTCTGAGTGCTCTGAGAAGTGTTTCCTGTAGCCTATTTGCAGCAGCGATGAGTTGAACTCATCCTTGTAGACAATTAATTATGCCAATACCCACACCATCACGTTCCTTCGACTGGCCCATAAATGTTTTCTCGGGGCTCCTGGCACCCCCCAGTGCCCCATGGGGTGGGATTGTGGGGCTGACCCCACAGAGAAATGATGAGCATGAGCCTGAGTCAAGCACAGCTGCAGCCAGGAGCCCCACGATGCCCAAACCTTTGCAAGCTGCCATGGGCACCATAAAGACACAGCCCTCCTGGGAACCACAGTGCTGCCCTAACCTCTGCCTGCTGCCACAAGCACTGTGGGGCTGCAGTGCCCTGAGGGCACAGAGCAGGAGACATATACAGCCACAGCTCAGGCATGTTGCATCAAAATACACAGTCCACCTCCCCTCCCTGCCTTTTGATAAATCACACATTTCCCCACTCAGAGGCCACAGGTTTGGGCAGGCATTGCATCCAAGGGGTGATGGAGAGCCCCAGCAAGGGCAGGATGTGGAAACCTGCCTGTCCTGTGCAGGCAGCTTTCACATGCCTGACCCCTGTACTTGGTGATCTAATTAAATTAATACTGGTAGGTGGCTGGTTTTTGGTGTAGTGTTTTCTTTTGGAAAGAGGGAGGGGGGGATGTCTGCCAAAAAAGGTGCCCTGATTTCTTTCTTCAGAGAAAGATCTGTCATTTAATTTTTCAGCTAGTGTGTTCTCACACACCATTAATAACCTCAGGCACTGCAAATGTGAATCAAGGACCAGCTCTGATCACCCCAGCAGGACCTGTCCTGCCCCAGGGTTCCTACTGGGAACCTGCTGGGATCCTGCACAGCTCCCAGCCTGCCAATACCAATGCAGTGAGTTTGTCAGACTTGATAAGATAAGGAGGGATGAAGGGTGTGCTGGGTGCTTGTGTGTAATCCAGACCCTTCCCCAGCCTGACAGCTGGAGCACCACATATATATAGATTGTTATGATAAAGGGCTTCATCTCAAGTCCATATAAAACTCACAGGTGACACAGCACAGATCTACAGCCCATCTATAGCTCATGAATTACACAGACTGATGGGGATGGCACAGGTGAAGAACCAACCCATCAGCCCACTCCCAAGCCATTTCCCAAGCTTCCATCTGCCCAAATGCCCAGGAGCTACCCCAAAAGCACTGCCCATAGCAAATGGGAGCACCAACAACAGCCAGAAGCCATGCAGATGGAAAAAAAAGCAGCTGCAATAACAACCACCTTCTTTTTACCTGCCATGTTAATGTAAAAGGGCCTCGTGCCACCACTCCCGGTGCCTGGGTACTCGGATCTGGCATGCCACACTCCCAGCTGAGTCTGTTTTACAGCCCAGTTATAAATTCCTCGATGGTGGGGGGTGTGTCTTTCCAATGGAAATATTGACATAACCTTCAGCAGACACCCAGAGACTGGGAGCTGCTGAGCTAAATGTGTTAGGAAGAGCAGGGAGCTCTAGCATATGGCTTCTGCTGCTGTGTTAGGGCACCAAAAAATCACTTTCCTGCTCCTCCAAAAACTGGAAAAAAAAGTGGTTTTTCCTAAAATGTTTGGTTCTCCCCATAGTCCGGGACTGGTAATAAATCCTCAATTATTTAACCCAAAATGCAGCTAAAGGAAAAGCTGCCTAATGCATGTTTCCAGGGAAAAATGTCAGCACTTCCAAAACTTTGGAAGTTAAACACGGTGACGTTATTTTTCATAATTTTTCATTCATTTTAATTTGCCACTCACTAACACGCAGCAAGGAATTTGGAAAAGCATTGCTTCCTCCCAGTGGGGGATGTTCCCAGCTCTCCTCCCTGGCTCTTGTGCCACAAGGCAAAGCTGGGACTGGCTGAGCTGTGTCATGCTGTGCCAAACTGTGCCATACAGAGCCAGGTAGAGCTATGCTGTGCTGAGCCATGCTAACTCAAGCCACACTGAGCTCAACTATGTGGAGCAAGACTGTACAAAGCCATGCTGTGCCAAAGCAGGGTGTGTAAGGCCAGGCCATGCCAAGCCATGCTGTGCTAAGCCAAAATGTGCACACCTGAGCTGTGCAGGGACAGACTGTGCTGAGCTATGCTATGCTATGCTTCTGGAGCACTTCTGTTCTGGAGACAGGCTGAGACAGTGGGGGTTCTTCAGCCTGGAAAAGAGAAGGCTCCACAGAGACTTTAGAGACCCTCTTAAAGGAGCTTCAAGAGAGCTGGAAAGGGACTTTACGACAAAGGACTTTTGACAGGACAAGGGGGAATGGCTTCACAATGACAGAGGGCAGATTTAGGTTAGATGTTGGAAAAAATTCTTCTTTGTGAGGGTGGTGAAGCACTGGCACTGATTGCTTAGAGAAGTTATGGATGCCCTGTCCCTGGAAGTGTTCAAGGACAGGTTGGACACGTCTTGGAGCAACCTGATCTAGTGGAAGGTGTCCCTGCCCATGGCAGGAGGGTTGCAACAAGATGGTCTTTGAGGTCCCTTCCTGTCCAAAGCAACACAAATCTATAGGCCCTAATGGAATTCATCCAAGAATCCTCAAAGAGCTGCTGATGTCATTGCAAAACCTCTCTTGATGATTTTTGAGCAGTCTTGGGAATTCAAAGAGCTCCCAGCTGACTGGATGCTGGTGAACATTGTCCCAATTTTTAAGAAGAGCAAGAAGGAGGACCTTGGAAACTAAAGGCCTGTCAGTCTCACTTCAATCTCTTCTAACATTATGGAGAAGATTATTTTTGGAAATACTGAAAAACACCTTGAAGACCACGCAGCCATTGGTCACAGCCAGCATAGCTTCACGAGGGAAAAGTCTCTGACATCTTTTGGGATTTCAGTAAAGGTTTCAATACTGTGTCTTACAGGATCTTTCTGGAAAAAATGTCCAGCCCACAGATGGACAAACACATCATGAGGTGGGTGAGCAACTGGCTCACAGGACAAGCACAGAGGGAAATAGTGCATGAGGTAAGATCAGACTGGTGACCTTCTCTCCTGAGGTTCTGCAGCCTCCAACCCAGGCCCAGTGCTCTTTGACATCTTCATAAATGATGTGGACACCGGGCTGGAAGGGATACTGAGGAAGTTGGCAGATGACACAGAAGTGGGAGAAGCTGTTGACTCCCTTGAAGGCAGGGAGGCTCTGCAGAGAGACCTCACCAAATCAGAGGGCTGGGCAATCACCAGGCATAAGAAGTTCAACAAAGGAAAGTGCTGGATTCTACACCTGGGATGAGGCAACCCCAGATGTGTGGACAGGCTGGGGACTGAGATGCTGGAAAGCAGTGCTGGGAAATGGACCTGAGGGTCCTGGCCAACGGCAAGTCAGACATGAGTCAGCAGGCCGGGGAGGCATCAGGAACAGCATCACTACCCCAGCAGAGGAGGGGATTGTCCTACTCTGCTCTACACAGGGGCAGCCTCACCCAAATATTGTGTGCAAATATTGTTAATATCTTTTTTATCTTTTAATATATAAAAAAGATATCAAGCCACTGGAGAGCATCCAAAGGAGGGCAACAAAAGATGGTGAAGGGCCTGGAGGGGAAGCCGTACGAGGAGTGACTGAGGCCACTTGTTCTGTTCGGCTGGAGGAGACTGAGAGGAGACCTGATTGCGGCGGCAACTTCCTCGTGCGAAGGGAAGAGGAGGGGCAGACATTAATCTCTGCTCTGTGGTGACCGGTGACAGAACCCGAGGGAATAGCTTGAGACTGTCAGGGAACGCTTAGGTTGGATATTAGAAAAAGGTGATGAAGCACTGGAACAGGCTCCCCAGGGCAGTGGGCACAGCACCAAGACTGCCAGGGTCCGACAATCAGTGGGATGATGCCCTCAGGTACACGGTGTGACTCTTGGGGACGGGCCTGTGCGGGGCTACGAGTTGGACTCGATGATCCCTTCCAGTTCAGCACATTCCGCCGCGCTATGGTTCTATGCCGTGCCATGTCCCGCCGGGTCAGGCGGTGCCAACTCCCACCAGGTCCCGCCAGGCCGAGCCGAGCCGAGCCGAGCCAACACCA
>VXBA01002276.1:1166109-1242158 GCA_013399895.1 Serilophus lunatus
GGGGGGTGGTGGGGGTGGTGGGGGGGGGGGTGGGGCTCCGGGATGCAGGGGGCCGTGAAGGCTCGGGGGGTGATTGGGGGTGTTAGGGCTGTGTGTGTGCAGGGGAGCCTTAGGGATCCTGAGGGACCATAGTGCTGAGGGATGCAGCAGGACACTGGGGCTGGGGGATGCAGGGGGGCAGCAGGACTGCTGGAGGGATGAGAGGGGTTCAGGTATGCAGGGGGCAAAAGGGCTTTCGAAGGGATGATGGGGGACATTAGGACTGCTGGGGGATGATAGAGCTGCGGGGGTGCAATGGGCCATCAAGGTATGGGGGATGTCGGGGAGTAATACGGTTGCTGAGCTGGATGCTGAGTTCATTAGTGCTGGGGGATGCTGGAGGGGCTCATCACTGTGGCAGAGTGCAGGGGGTATTAGGGATAGTGGGGGCTGATAGTCGTCGAGATGCTGTAGTTCAATAGGGCTTGGTAGGGATGCTGGGGGTATTAGAGCTCCTTGAGGCCGGGAGGTCATTAAGGCTGGGAGTGATAATGGCTCTTTGGGTTGGTGGCAGCTGTTGATGAAATGCCAGTAAGGCTGGGAGAGCATTGGGGTTTGGGGGTGGTAGTGCTGCAGGGGACGAATGCCGGGAGCAGTGCAGCTAGGGGGGCTGCTGGGACATTGGGACAGGGGATGTCAGGCTGGCCCTTGGTGCACACTGCCCCAATGGTGTCTCACTCCTGAAGGCAGCTCTGGGGCCACCACGTGCCCTGGCTGCATCTGATGGTGCCAGGCAGAAAGGGGAGCTGGAAGCAGGGCTCTGCTGGGGCTTGCCTCCTCTCCAGTGGCACGGGGATCAGCAGCAGTGCTGCTGGAAATAGAAACACAGTGTTGAGCTGACAAAGCGCTTGAGGCTTTGGCTGGGCTGGTTACTGGCCTGGGCATCATGGCCCACGGGCAGGAGGGACAGACATCCTCTTCCAGGAGAAGAGGAGGATTCTCAGTGCCCAGGGATGACTGCGATGGGGAGAAAGTCACTCCCTAGGGATTGAGTGCCCTTGTCCTTCCAGCACATGGGGCTGGCAGTAGGTTTATCTAGGATAAGCTGTAAATTGGAGTGATCCTATTAATGCATCTTGTGCAGGAGTGAGCTTGGTCCCGGTGGCGCTGTGCAGGTAATCCTGGGTGTTTGCAGCAGGCCCCAGGCGGGAGCACTTCAGGAGGTGATGGTGCCACCAAGCACCACGGCAGAGGCACATGGCTGGGTACTGCAGGCGTTTTGGGGTGGGTCACTCAGCATCCTGCTGAATCCGTCACCCCTCAGTGTATAAGTTTCAGATATTGGAACCGTCTGGGGACATCAGCATTAAGCCTTGCTTGATGGGAGCCCGGGGCAGCAGGGTGTTTGCTCTTTTGTGTTGCTCCCACTGAAGGAGATGCTGGAAGTGCTGCAGCTGGGGAATAATCCTGTGGACATGAGTGCCTTTAATTCCACAGGATCTCGTGTCTCTCATCCCCAAGAGTGCAGCCAGACCCGCAAAATTGGTTGTTGTCCATCTGGACCCACGGAATCCCCTTCTGTGGAAACTGCTGCAACACTCGCTCTGAAATGAGAAAGCTTTATGGGGGCCACTGGGGTGGGACCTGACCCTGATGGCAGCTGATGGTCTGGGGTGCTAAAGGCCATGTCCCAGTCCTTCTGTCACAGCTGGAGCAGCACTCTCTGGCACAGCAGCACATGCTGCCATTGGAGCAATGTCAGCAACCAGTTGGATGTCAGTGTTGCTGTATCAGGGCAGTGTGGCTGTATGACCACCTGCAAATCCCCTGCTCTTCTCCCTTCAGCCCTGCAGAGCCAGAGTCCCAGTGACCAAAAAGGGACAGGGTGCCCTGCTGTGGGGCTGTGCTGCTGCTTTTCCCGTGCACTGTGGCTCTCTGAGCTGGCATCACCTCTCAAGGCCACATTTTTGGGATGAGCCCTGCGTAGGATGTGTTGCCACTGTGTGGATGGAAGAAAGGGTCAGGCAGCTGCCCTTGCAAGGTGCTTGCAGGAGCTGAGGAGTGACACCAGAGATATGCTCTGTTGGGCGCTGCTGCCTGCTTCCTCTGTCTCTCCTGGGAGGGCTTTCCCATCTCTGGAGAAGCTGCTGCTGCTGCCACTGGTCACTGCTCATTCAGTTTTGCTAATGAGAAGCCGAGACAGGAGAGCAGGAACCTGCTCAGGGACATGTTTAGCAACCTAGCTCTACCAGCCCAGCAAGAGACACAGTGCCCTCGCTGGCAGGCCAGTACTGTCATGGGAACCAGCACACCCTTGCATGGGGCAGGAGTTGACAAAGGAAGGTGAGCTTTGAGACCAGCACAGAGAGCACAGGTCTGGCTGTCCTACATGATGTGCATCACATATGACTGAAGTGATATTCTGCTTAAAGGAAGGAGAAAAAACTCCAAAGTTTCAGGTCAAAACACGTGACCTCTTGCTGCTGGAGTTAATGGGGGATTCCCGTCTGCTGTTCCCACAGGAAATAGCTCAGATTTTTTTTGGCAATTATCAGTCCCCTGTACTTCCTTTGGGAATTTTGGTGGCTACACCCTGGTTGCCAGACTGGAGGAATGCAGAGGAACTCTGGCTAGCTGTCCACTGCAGGGCTGAGCCCTGGGGTGGGTGCAGGGCTTGATACTGGCTGTCCCCAGCTTGGCCAGCAGTGCCCTGTCCATTGGCCAGTGGGTGGGGTTATTCCATGTGCTGCCAGCATCCATTTAGAGATGCCTGTGATGGGTGGATGTGGTGGAAGAATAGATGTGGATGGGTCCTTGCAGCTACAGGATGACTGGGCTTCAGCGCAGGTGGTGGATGATGGTTTGGGGAAGGGGTGATGAGTGGGTGAGGGCCTGTGTTGGTGTCCTTGCTTTACTTCTGGCCTTCCAGCCACATCTGCCTGTGTTACACCTTGCTGGCAATGACAGACCTTCTTCAGGGCTTTGTGTGGGAGTAGAGGCAGATGCTGAAAGCACCTGGGGGGGTTTGCCACCATGAGAAGCCATCTCCTTGAGGACAAGAAGGACAAGAGGAAAGGACGTACTAGGTGCCCCTTCTGAGATGGAGTTCATTAGTTCATTTATTGAGAAGAGCCCAGCTGGAAGTTGTAGAGAAGGGCCTCTGGTGTCCATGTGGATGGTGACCAGAGCAGCAGGACTGGGGGCAGAGAGCAGCCCTGGATGGGGGTTTGCCATAGAGATGGCAGCTCTTTGCAGACTGGAGCAAGGCTTCTCAGGACCTTGCTCTGCCCTATGGCAGCCTGTGCCTTGTTCTCTTTTACATCTCTTGAAGCATTGTCTTTAAAAAGTAGTCAAGAGCTGCAGGTGTCTTGGGACTGCACAATGGCATCAGTTGGACTTTAAGGAACTGGGAGTTTAAGGGTTTCTGGCTCACTGTTTTGATGCTTTATTTCTTGGTGCAGCCCTGTTGCTTGAATTTGCTTCAAGCCCAAGGGAAGACAGTGAAGTGGGTCCAGATGGATGCTTGGCTCTGTGGTGTGGTGCCCCTGCAGTGGTGGAGCAGTGGGCTGGGATGGGGGTTTGCTGCCAGAGAGATGCCCCAGAGCAGCTGTGGCACCAGCTGTTTTGAGAATACCCCGTGTCCCATCCTGGTTCAGGAGCTGCTGCCTTACAAATGCTGGTGGTCATTTTTGAGAGACTTGCCCATGACACAGCAAGGCTGTCCTTGGCTGTGGGAGTGAGGGAAGGTGCCCATTGAGGTGGGATGCTGTAGAGAAAAGCACTGGGTACACAGATCTTGGAGCAGGCTGTGTTGAGCAGGATTTACATTCCTGCACACAAATGGCTTCTGTTGGAGTTTTCTGATTTTGTGTTGCCTTGCCTTTGCTCTGTGCTCGTCTGGCTGGTTTAAGAAGATAATTAGCTGAATGAGCAGGAGGCAGGCTAGGGGCATTACTCTGGTGCTATGTGGCCAGGTGGTTGACATCGTCCTTTGCCAGCACGTCTCTCCTCAGAGCTGATCTTTACCTCTCTCACGAGGGGTGAGATGCCCATCTTCGTTTTCTTTAAATCTCTAACATCACAGAGAGCAAATGCCGTTGGGGAGGTTGGTGTAGACCTAGGATGGGTCCTGTAAATGTGTCATCTAATGCCCACCTGTGTGCCTGGGACCTCTGCCCCAGGAGATTGAAGGGGGCTAGCCAGATGTCCCCTGCCTATGGGTGACATTCCCTATGGGGTGTGCCAGGGTCTGACAGTGACCCAGAGCCATCCAAGTGGGTGTGAGCGGGCAAGTGCAAAAGCTTGTGGTGGGTACCATTGACCTGCTGTTGATCTGCTCCCACAGCCCCACTGGCAGACTAAAATCTGGGAGCTCAGAGGGTGCTTTGAGATACAGATCCCTCTGGAGATGGCTGGGAGGAAAACTGGTGGGCAAGATGTTCTGTAACCATTTTTAATTTTAGAGCAGTTCTTGAACTTTTTGGTCACGTGTGTAGGTGCTGGTTGCTGCTGGAGTGTGTTCTGCTTCACTTGGATGTACCCTAGAGGAGAAATCTCCCCCTGCAATGGGCAAATAGAGGTTGGAGAAACTTACACGTTTCTCAGAGAAATGCATGATGCCTAGGCCTTGATAACCAGCAGCAGGTTTTTCAGTCCCACTTCAAATCCCTGGACGAGGCATGATGGATGCCTGGGGTCCCAGCCATGGGTTGTGCCAGTGGTATGGTCGTGGAAGAGCCCTTAGCTTCCTTCTTTATCATTAAAAAAAAAAAAAAAAAGGCAAAAATCCTCAAAGTTTTCCAACAGATTGAAAGAAGTCCTGGCTTAGGGAAAACTCATGGAGTGGGAGTCTTCCAAAGCAAAGTGACACTAGGAAATGAAGCCATGGCAGTGGGTGAAGAAGATCTCCGTGGTTTTATCTGGTTGCTGTGCAGGAAGATGCTTCACCCATCTTTGAAGGCACAAATACATTTCTGCCCAGGTTTTGGCAGAGCTCACATCCTGCCTTTAGCTCTGGCTGCATTTGTGTGGACATGTCCCCTGCCTGGGAAGCCACCCATTGCTTAGTGCCTGCAAGAGGTGACCTTGCCTTGGGGCACTAGCTGCCAGGTTGCTCACCTGCTGCTGGGCTCCAGCCTGCTGGCACCAGAGCTGGCCCTGGTGAGGACAGTTGGGCCATTGCACCCCGATAGAGGTGGCTCCTGGGAGGTGGGCAGCCCCCCATGCTGGCAACACCCACCCAGATGTAAGGGAGAAAGCCCCATCAGAGCTAATTAACAGCAATCCTCGTGGCAGAAGTTAACCCCATCCATTTCATAAGGGCTTGGTGCCAGGGAGCCTGGCACCTCAATGGCATCACCCTGGAGCAGTGCTGGGGAGGCAAGCACTGCCCTTCCCTGCCTTCCAGGAGAACTGTGGGATGCTGAAAGATTTTGGATTGAGGCTTGAGACAAGAGCCTGGTCCATACTCTTGCAGGGCAGAGGCCCAAGAGGAGTATGGATGACAAAGGGAGGGTTTTCCCTAGAAATGCTGCCCCTCGGACCTTGTCAAGATGGATCCTGAAGGGTGGGCTGCATTCATGGCAGGATGGATACCCAAGCCCAGTGAGATGGGTATTTTAGCATCTTCCTCAGCACCAGTAGGATGGGGCTGTGCCCACTCCAGCCAGTTTGAGGCTTCACCAAAGCCACATTCCTCCCCACTGGGCTGGTTTTTTTGCTTGTTTCACTGCAGGGTAGAACATGGGCATGGGAGAACCTGTAGGAGAGGCAGGGTTATGTTTCTGTAATTAGTAGGGGTCTGATTATCATTTCTTCTTAGAGCTCTGGTAATGATTAAAACTATGGGAATTATCTTTATTATTTGTATTGCATTAGTATATAGAAGGTTGGGACCCTGTTTGCTCTGCAGACAGGGAATTACAGTCCTTCCCAGGAGGAACACTGTCTCTGTTGTCCTGAGTGGGCTGGGTAGATTGTGGGTTGAGCTCTGTGCCTGTGGCATCACCCAAATTGCTACTGCAGCTCTGCACCCTGGCACTTAGAAGGAGCATTGAATTTGTAGATCTTTTTGCTTTTTAGTGTAAGGGGGAAAAAATTCAGTGTATTACCATAACCTCTAAAATTGTGATTTTTACAGAGACCTAAAATACATACACATATTTTTGGCATCAGGGTTGTCAAAGCCCAGGAATTGTCCACTGCTTTTAGATGCTCTGGCTTTATTGTTGGAGGGCTATAATAAAGCAATCTTGTTAGGTAAATATAACGATGTTACGAGCCACCATCTGCTGAAGTGCTGCAGCAGGGAGCTGTGGGAGCTGCCTGCCGTGCTGCTGCTCCCCTGCTCCTTCCTGCTGGCATCTGCTGTGTCCTAGGAGAAATGTGAGGGGTTGGTATGGATGGAGAAAGGAATGGCTTCCTTCCTCCCTTCTAGTCAGCTGGGTTAGGAGCTGCTGAGCCCTTCCAACTGGTGGGGACCAATTCCCAGATCATAATGGGCCTTTTTGGGGGTGGTTGCTGGGCTCATTGACAAGTTTCCCAAAAACTGGGTCACCACGTTGCTGAGCTGTGGAGACCCAGATTGTGGGGGTGCTCTGGTCTGCAAGGACACCACAAGATGCCACCAGGTCCTTGGGTGCCACAGCTCCCACCCAACAGTGGGACAACTCTGTCCTAGTGGCAGCAGGGACTCTCTCACCTCCCTGGGCACTGAAAGCACTTTTGTAGTCACTGGCAGGAAGGATTGTGTTCAGTTGGCAAAATATGTGAGGAACTTTGCTTGTTTAAAGTACCTCTGGGGTTTGGGTCTTAAATAAACATCCTGGGGTTGGGGGTTTGGTTGGAGATTTTCATCCTGGGAAAGGCAGGCGGGGGAAGGGAGCTGTACCAGTGCCCTTAAGCCTGCTTGCACCTTCTGACAGTGTTATAAATTAGCTTCATTAGAGGAGGATCACTGGAAATGAATTGTTCTGCACCCTTTAGGGACATTGCTGGACTGTAATTTCATCGGTTTTCTGGGAAAAAAATGCCTAGAAACCCCTTAAGTGAAATTACTGCATTTTATCCTGATTTAGAGCTTGGTATTTTTGCTCCCCAAAGTGCACATTTCCCCATTCTCCCAGGTGAAGGTCATCCAGGGGCTTAAATCATGGAACCATAGAATGGTTTGGATTGGAAGGAATCTTAAAGTTCTTCTCATTCCACCCCCCTACCATGGTTAGAGTCACTTTCCTCTCCCAGGCTGCTCCAAGCCCTGTCCAACTTGGCCTTGAACACTTCAGGGATGGGGCAGCCACAGCTTCTCTGAGCAGCCTGTTCCCATCAAAGATGAGGGATTAGCTGGGGTTCACTGCACAGCTCCTGGAGAGATGCTGGACTGGGAAAGGAGTGTGCTGGACGTCAGGACCCCTATGAAACAGCATGGCTCAAGCCAAATGCCTCTGCTCTTAGTGCAGATCCACAGGGAAAAGTAAGTGGGCAGTGATCTTTAACAGAACATTAGATGTTTATTAAACTTGTTAAAATAGTGTCAGGTTATATTATTTATTTAATTTTAAAAGAGAGGGGAGAAAAAAAGACATGTAAGAGAGGTGAGCCATGAGTAAGTGACCCATGGCATGAGCTGATCAACCCAGTGCAGTGCAGCCCTGTCCCTTCTCATGTGAGCTCTCAAGCTGAAGACTGGCTCTGGGACAGATCCAGCATCCACCTGTGCCCTTCCCATGGCTCCTTGCTTGATCCCACTGCAGGGAAGAGCAAGTAGCATCCAATTCCACCTCCATCCCGTGCCCTTCAAATACTTATCCTTTAAGTGGGCTAATTTTTCCCCCCTCCTGCTCAAAGGTTTGTTGCTTTGGAGGGTGGGAGAGCATGAGATCAGCCCCACACCTTGCCAGCATTGTCTTCCCAGAGCCACCTGCCAGCTTTTCCCATGCCACCCCTCTGAGGATTATATGCTCACTTGAAAACCTCTTTGTTTCTCACATTTGCTGTTGTAATATATGTAGGATGCCACCACTTGTTGAAAAACAAGGTATTTATCTCTGTGGGAATTACACCTGCAGAAATCTGGCCCTATCACTGCCTATGCAAGGCTGTTCCTGAGAAAAGCCAGCTCCAGCACTGCTGCAGTGATGCAAAAGTTTCCCCTGCTTTTGCATCTAGTGAGAGGGATGCTTGGCTTTCCTCTGCACCTCATCTCAGTGCTCTCTGAACATCAACTGCTCAGGCTGAGGCTTATTATTCTTCCCCCTGTTTTATTTCTTCCTCCCCTATTAGCATAGGATCCCTGAATATATTTTTTACCTTTTGGTTAATTTTTTTTTCTGTAGGTAAAATGCATGTTTCAGTACTCTCTGACCTTTGGGTGCACTGTGGACCTGACTTGGTATTGCCAATGGACAGAGCAGAGAGTGTGTCCCTGGGGGTGAAGGGTGCCTGTGGCCCAGGCTGGCAGCCTGCCCCTGGGAAACACTGTTTTTAACTGCTGGGCTAGTGCTGGGTTGCCATCAATGCACTGGAGCACAGAGGCATCCTTTATTATTTTAAACTTGAAAATTCAGAGTAATATGGAGTTATCCCTGTTGTGAGGAGCTGCTGATGAGGATGCTTCAGGTTACAGCGTTCCCATATTATGGGGACCTCATCTGTGCCTGGACCAGCAGGTGGGCTGTGCTGTGGCACTGTCCCAGTGGGGCAGGGAAGCTGATGCCTCTCAGCAGCTGAAACTGGCCCTTTGGAGGTGCAAGATCAGAGGAACAGAAAGAGAAGTGTCTTTCTTTGAGCCTGCAGTGAAGAGAGCAGTGGGAGGGTGGCTGTTCTCCTGGCACTGGCTGATGATGGCTGGCTGTCCCATGTCCCTGGGGCTCCATATGGCCCAAAACCAAGAAAGCAGCAGTTGGTGCACAGGCAGTGAGGTGCACATCAGCATTGGCTGTGTGGGAGTCAGGACACAGTGCTGGGGTGTCTTTCTTCTTCCTCTTCCCAAACTTTGTTTGTGGTTGGATCAGGCTCAGGGAGTGCCAAGTTGAGCCAGCACCCCCCTGTGTGCTCTCTGCCTGAAATTCATCATGATGCCTATGGAAAACCTTGCAGCAAACACCATTCCTCTTAACTCTGTGTGCTGGGGGTGGTGCCAAGGGGTTTTCTGTCCTCCCCACCTCACTAACCCACTTTTCCCAGTGATGCTATGACAGACATTTAACCTTTCTTCCTGGTATTGATTTTGCTTTCTGCTTGAGTCTGTATTGCCTTTGGTATTTGGAGTGGCTTGAAGGATGCTGTGGAGAGACAGGCTATCACCTCAGGATGCTTTGTGTCCTCAGCAGTGAGGCAATGGGCATGGGGGCTGGGGGAGGCATTTTTGAGAATGGAACTGTGTCCCTTAGAGGTGCTGATATCCATGGGGTCATTTTTTTGGGCTGTAAGAAGCACTCCTTGAAGATGCTGAAGAGATGCAAGATCACACTTGCCTCTTGGGGGAAGTCTCTTGTGGGATAGCTGGGATGGTTTCTCCTCTGCCTTGGGCAGAGGTTAAGGTGCATGGCACCCTTTCTGCAGCCCTTGCCTGGTTCATTCCCACCCATTTCAGAGGAACTGATTGAGAAATGAGTTCACGATCCCAGGCTCCGTGGGTCCCAGTGTGAATGCTGTGATTGCTGTGGAGCAGGGATGGATGCAGATGAGTGAACTGCTTCCCACCCTCCAGGCTGAAATGAGAGGTAATTAGGGGACTTTGGTGTTGGGGTAATTTGATGTTTGAAAACTCTCATTTTTATTGGTTTCTACAAGTTTTGTGGTGTATGCTATGTGGGTCTCACTAGGGTTTGGGGTATAGGTCTGTGCTCAGTGATGTCCTGAACTGGGACGATGGAGAGGCTGAGCTGGTCCCCAGCCTCTCGTTGGATCTCATGGATGACTACATTTTCCCCTTTTTCAACTCAGCAAGCCCATTTACAAAAAATAAGCTGCGAGCCCAAAAAATAATCCATATGCCCTCTGCCTTCCCTGGAACAAAGTGGTCTCCTTTTTTCAGCCTCAAAATTCTCTTTTTCTGAATGATCAGACTCCACCCCTGGAATCACCTCTCCAGGAAGCATCACCAGCCCAGAGCTAAGTCAGCATCAAGCCACCTCTCACACCCAAACCATGATGCACATGTATTTATCTTCTATTACTTATGGGACGCCTGAGCCAGGCTGTTGCTTTCAGCAGTGCCCAGGAACCAGGATGCCTTACGGTTGTTTTGGCACCCCAGTCCTGCCCTGGGCACCCCAAGAGGCAGTGAGTACTGGACCTTGGGTGCTTATTTCCCTGCCCTTGCACCTAAAGTAGGCTCAGAATTTGGGACACCACTTCTCTGGATGCTTTGTTGGGTGCCAGAGCTGTCGATTAAGGGAAATGCGCCACAAGGCAGGTTTGCTCTGCAGGATTAAAAGCAAATAAATATTTATGTGTTATGCAAAGCAGCTCCAATAAGATATGCATGTCATTGGGAATTTGAAGCCGTTTTGACTTGGTCCCGAGATGATGGGGGGTGTGTGTAGGTGCGGTATGGGGGTTTAAAGGGATGTTTCTTTTCCTCCTGCACAAAAATAAAAATAGGGAAGAACAAGGGGTTTTTTTGCTTCTTGGGCTGCTCTGGTCTTGAGTTCCACCATCTCCTGCATCCTTGTGTCTTTAACTGCAGGGATGGAGAAGAGCCAGGGAGAGAGGGCAGTGCAGGAAGCATTTTGAATGCAAATATAATGCTGGCCTCGCTCCTAATATTCACTGTGTTTACATGTAAATGCAAATAATTGTTGACTTAGTTTCAATAGATAATGTGTTTTATAACACAATGGAAATGAGATTTAAGCTGGAGTTTAGCAGAGGGGAACATGTGTTTCTGTGAGACCTTGGGCTCTGCCAGCCCCGTGTGCCATGTCGTGGTGATGGCAGTGCCGGCACTTGGGGGATCACTGTCCTTGGAGGCCCCTTCTTGCTGGTGTTGGGGAACACCTCTGCCAATGATTTCTCTTGTTAATCTTCCCTGAAATGGTGTGAACAGGACAGGGGCAAGGCTGAGTGGCTCAGGGAGCTGAGCTGACCCACTGGTGAAGCTGGGGAGAAGGCTGGTGTCTCACCCAGGGTTAGGGACCAGGGCTAATGCAGGCCACTGCCCCCGTGGGGAAGAAGGGACTGGTGTGGTCTTGGATGGGTCGAAGTGTCAGGGAAGGGAAATACTGTCCAAAGTCTCCATGTTGGAGCCTGACTGCCAATGAGTCCTAGGAGGCAGGAGGTGTCACTTTGTCCTGAGGTGACTCCAAGCAGAAGCATGTGGGAGCAGGCCCAGCTGTGTTTTTGGGCCAGATCCTGGCCAGTCAGAGCCATCCTTGCAGGGCTCCCTAAGGCCAGCCTGAGCACCCACCCAGGTGGCCTTTGAGTCATGGCTGCAATTGCCATGATCAGAGCCACTCCCACTCGCCTCTGCCCTAGGCTGCCACACTCCCCGCCCCACTGCAGCCCAAATCCCTTTGTAAGTGAACCACAGCAAACCCCCCAGGATGCTGCACTGCCCTTCCTACGTGAAGGCACTGATGTGTGCGGGCAGCTCTCTATAACCCCAAGGGGCAGAGGCATCACTGGGAAATCAGCAGGTTGGGACCAGCAGAGGTGTGATCACCATCCCTGGGTGTGGGTCTGTCCCATCTGTCTGTCTGCCTATTGCTGTCCCTGGCTGGCTGCCACCAGTACAGTAAGCAAGGCTTATGATGCTGGGGGCTCAGTGTTAAACAAAGCTGAGCCCCTATGGATGTGGTGGGAAGGTACCTTGGGGTGTGCACCCAAACTACATTAGACACTGGAGGGTCTCCCCCCAGAAGCCAGGGGATGATCACACCGGTGGGGATGCCTTGGCTGGAGGTGGCATGGCTCTACCAGCCACTGGGGAGCCCAGGGGACCCCTGAGCCATGAAGCTGCTGCTCCCGGGATGCAGGGAAGCCACAGCTGCCTGTGGCCATCCCAGCGACTCCTGGTGTGTCACCTCACTAGGGAGGGTGATGTCCCTGCCCAGGGTGAGTGGGGGCTGTGGCACCTGCAGCTGTTTGTGTCTGGCAGCAGTGGTGATCCCAAGCCTTGATAGTAGCACGGTAATGGCGGGGTTTGCATGAGAAACAGCAGGTTCTGAGGCTGATGTCACAGCCAGAGGCTGCCCGCCGAGGAAATGGGAGTTCTGGCTGGCTTTGCTTTCCAGTAGCACTGCCACTGCCTGTCTCCCTTGAATGGGTCACAGCAGGGCAGGTGCATGCTCAGCTTCACCCATGACTCCTCCATTGCCAGTGTGAGTCACCTGCCCACACAGGATACCCAGTTCTGGGCAGACATTGAGGTCCTGGGTGACAAGGAGCAGCCAGCATTGACCCTTCACACATGTGCTCCCGCTGTGGGGCTGAGGTGACCCAGGACCTGGGAGTGGACAGGAGTGGGGAGCACAGAGCATGGGATGCTCCTGTCTCTGAGCCACCTTACATGCCCTTAAAAAACTATTTTATTTTTTTATTGAGTTTTTTTTATGTAGCAGAGAGCCAGGCCTGGGATTAGCAAACAGCCTGTCCTGTAGCACAGGAGATACTCAGCACAAAGACACAAGTAACCAGAGATGAATATCAGAGATAAAATTAAGCATAATAAGGTAGGTGCTGTCTGTCTGTCAGGGACCACCTTATGCAGAGCTAATTGCTTGTGCAGAACAGAAAGTGGCTGATGAGCAGTGGTGGCTGTGGGATGGAGGCCGTGAGGAGAGTATGGGGCTAGCCTTAGCTCTGTGTGGGAGCTGGGGATGGGCTGGTGCCATCAACAGCAGCTTTGCAAAAGAAAAAAGCATTGGAGTTGAGTGTTGAGGAGAAGGATGAGTTGCCTAACAGCATCTGGGGGACTGGAGTCGACCATCTTCTGGTGAGAACTCGTTGCCCCATACACAGGCACTGTCTTTGTAGATTTGCAGTTTGAGTACTTTTTTGCTAGACAAATCAGATTTATTTTTATTACCATCATTATTGTTATTATCATTATTGTTATTTTCATTATTGCCATTATTATCTGGAGCAGTGTCCTGTTAGATGGACAAAGTGGACATGCTAATCTAGGCAACAGTCAGGATGGGGCATTGTGTGCGAGTTGGAGAAAGCAAACCCCATACCAGGATGTGGGGCCAGGGCTGCAGCACCTGGGGCATAGTGCATAGGAGAATTTTTTCTTAATTTAGCAGGGAGGAAAAGAAGTAAAAAAAACACCCAAAAGGCAAAAAAACATGTGTCTGTGTAATATAAAATTCAAGTTGACTTGGTGACTTCACGGAAAACAACAGGCTTTTTATATTGCTCTTGGGGTAGGAGGAGAGCAGGCTAGAATAAAGATTTACAGTGTTTGGGAGATTAAAGGGCCCTGGTACATTGTTCAAATACCACGAGATTAGTTTCCAAGGAGACGGATACCAGTTGCCATAGGCACCAGGGGGGTGGGGTTGGAGGGGGAAGGGGGGGAAGGATGGCCAGGAATTAGGATTGCGATTTTTTATCCTGATCACGCAACCAGTAACTGAATGCTGTTAAAACTGGGCTTTAAATAACCCCAGCGTTAGCGTTTGCTCCACTGCACTGGGGGCTGGGAATGGGGCCTGCCTGCCTTCCCCCTGCCCCAGCACTCAGCTGCTGCTGCAGGGTGGGACCCAGGTGTTGACAGAGAGGTGCAAAGGGGTACAGGGCTGGATGTCTAGCTTGCTGCAACCCCAAGATCCTCCTTGCAAGTTGTCCTATGGTTTCTGGGTTAATGTCATCTCATTTTTTCTCTAAGCAAGGGATTGCTGACATCTTGCAATAAGCAGCAGTTGTGGCAGTGCTGGGGCCAGGGAACATCATAGAATCATGGAATGGTTAGGTTTGAAAGGGACCTCAAAGATCATCTGGTTTCAACCCCCCACCCCTGGCATGGGCAAGGACACCTTTGCCTAAACCAGTGGAATGTACCAAGGGGTAGAATTAGCAGCCTGCTAATTTTGGCTTCCCCTGGCCACTTGCTTCTGGGAAATGCAACCTGAGCCCTGGTGTGTGAGGTGCTGGATCCACACCCTCTCTACCACCTCTCCTTCTAGGAAAGGGGTGCTAAGCTTCCCAATGCAGGCTGAGTTTTGGGGCTCATCATCCCCCTGAAGAAGGAGGCTCAGCCCTAGGAGCTATGTGGGCAGCCAGGTCCCCATGGCTGGGTGGCTCTGCTCACCCACTGGCCACCATGAAGCTCATCTCAGCCTCACTGACCCCAGCTCCTCATGCAGAGCTGCTGGGGCAGGATCCAGCCTTCCCTGCCTGAGGCCTGCAGCATCCCTCCCTGCAATGGTGGGAATGATCCGATTAACACTTACTTTTTTTCCCCTCCTTTTTTTTTCTAAATTTCTTTAATAAATGAAGAGCCAGGTGCTGGAAGTGAGAGCTTCCATGTCTGCCTGCTGTGAGATTGCAGCATGGAAACTTGTCTGGAACTTAAAGCTATGTTGCTGGAGCTCTGCAGGCAGAGTGATCCCCCAGCAGCTGCCGTGCCATGGAAGTGTTTTTCCTGGGGGAGATGAATACAGCTTCTGAAGGGCACTTGATCCTCTTCAGTCTCTCTTTGCACTAGACAGAAGCCTACTATAATTTTACCATATTATATTAAGGTGTGCACCTAGACTGGGCTTAAGGAAATGAAGGAGGAAGCAGAAAGCAATGCTGTAGTTGGGGAGGGAAAGTGAAATTCCTGTGGCAGACGCTTTCCCCTGTGGGAGCCCCCAGTTTGCTCTCTGCTTCTTTTATAAGTGGGATTAAACCATGGCAGGTGTCAGATTATCCAAGAAAGCAGAGTCGAGGCAGTGCTGCTCTTGAATGTTGTGTTGCCAGTCTGTATGTTAGAATGTTTTTCTGGCAGGTGCCTTGGCATTTTTTGGTTAAAATAAAACAGGGAAAGAGATGTTTGGTGAGGGGGAGTTTGTTCTGCCCTGTACTACTTGGTTGGAAGGAGCAGGAAGGGGACACAGAAGGTTTGGGAAAGCTAGCAGGGGCAGTGAGGTAAGACCTACTGGCACAGTGGGGATGTGGGCACAAGCAGTTGGGTGCCCCATACAACTAGAAGCTGTTTGTCACTCAGCTCTGCTGCTTTCAGGGTTTGGAAAAAGGCATCAGCTTAAAAAGTACCAAAATAAAGGGAATTTCTAGATGTGGGGAGAGATGTTGCAGCAGTTATGGGGCAGCAGTTGGATGAGATTTAGGGCTGGGGGTACACTGACACCCACTTTTGAGGGATGCAGATGTGTTCTCAGCAGATGCTTCTCACACTGGGTGCATCAGTAGCATGGCACCCAGGGTCTCCCAAAACTCAGATATCCTTTTTCCAGGAGGGCTGTGCTGCAGTGGTACCCACACAAAGGGCATGGGTAAGGAATGTGGGGGCTTTTTGGGGTATTTCTGGGCATTTTGTGAGTACCCTGGACTGTAGTTAATCGGCAGTACCTCTGGCATTGGTGCTGATGGTGCAGCTCTGCAGCTCACCAGCCACCTGCTGACAAGGCATCACTAGGGGGAAAGGAACCCACCTTGGCATGGATGTGAGCTGTGTGGCTCGAGATGGAGGGGTTGTAGGCTGAAGGCTGGTGCTAAATTAGGCATAAGGGATTAGGGTTTAGCTGGGCAGCACAAGCAGGTTAAAGCAAGTTGCCCATGCAGAGCAGAAATCTCCACTGCTGTGGCAAAAATCCCAAGGCCAGCTTATTTGGCAAGCATGGGGCCTGTGCCATGGTGCTCCTGCATGCAAGATGGCTTTGGTCATGTCCTCTGGCTCTGCTGATACCAATGTTTGCTGAAGCAATTGGAAAAAAAAGCAGAAGTGGAACTTCAAATCTGGTCCTTACCCTGGCTTTTGCCCTGCTGTGGCTGATGTGGTTTCCAGGGCTTTTTGCTCAAGCAGCTCCACCTTGCTGCTCACAAGTGCCTGCAAAAAAAAGGCCTCCAAAATCCCTGGGATGGAGTTGGACAAGGAAATGCTTTCTGAGTTGCTGCTCCTTCCTCATCGGTGAAATAACCCTTAGCATGGGTCCTGCCCCAAAGGGATGTTCCTGAATGGAACACAGGGATGGGCCCCTCACTTGGAGAGGGGACACTGTCCCAGCACTGGCATAGGACATTATTTGTCCCTCTGGCTCCAATCTGAATGACTCTTGGTTAATTTTAAAGTGTGTTTAATGATAGCCAGGGCTAATTACTTAAATGTCTTCCAGAGCTGGCCTAAGTTTTGAAAATCCCTTTAAATATGCCTTCCTGGAGTAAACGGCACTTACAAATAAAATCATTGGCATCTTGTTGTTACATTCATACCTGGGAGTGTCCTCCCAGCAGATGGGCTGAGGGTGGTTCCCTTGGTCCTGGGAGGGATGGAGATGGCTGAATGCAGTACTTGATATGCCATGGCTCATCAAACATTTTGAGTGACAAGGAAACCCAAGTATGACCTTCAAAAGTCACCCACCCCCTGCTCTAATATGCCCCTCAGCTGCCCCTCCCCTACCCAGGAGGGTAAAGGGCCTGTAATCCATCTCTCTACCTCTAATATGTATATATATAAAAATCTATATTCCCTAGAGATTGATACATATATTTTCTTATTATTTTGCTGAAATTTGGCTGGCTTAGTTGGGCTTTCCACTTTCTCACCAGCATCACTAAAGCAACAGTCAGAATTTTCCTGGAAAAATTAATAAGCAGCTAATTTCCAACCACTTTTATGTGGAGATGCAGGCAGGACCGGTGTGATGGTCACTTTTTTCCTTCCTTTTTTTTTTCTTCTTTTTTTAACCCTCAATGTACTGAGTAGTCAAAGCTCTCATTAATTTTAATTCCTGTTTAGCTCCCTGAAGTGGGAGCCAGTCCACATCATTGCAAGCTTTTTAAACACTCTGACTTGGCAGGCATAGTGTGATTTCCATGGTGATGCTATGATCTCTGTAGGACAAGCAGGCAACAGTGGCAGCATTTCTTTGAAGCTCTCTGTGCTGCTCCCAGGCTTTTCACTCTTCCCTTCCTGGGTCCTAAGTCTGAGGCAGTGCTTTCCAGTATGTCACCCTTGAGTCCAGTCAGTAGTTTAAGGGCTGAGCTGGGAGATGCAGCCCTGGCAGCCACCAGTGAGTTTGGGTCAGGCCAGCAGGCTGAGGATGCTTTGCCCTGACATGGTTTTGAGTTCTGGTGTCCTTCCCACGTCCTCAGTACAGGAGATGCTTCACATGGTGGGAATGGACAGAGTTATATTTTTAAATGCAGTGGGCCTGCAGGAAAAAACAAATCAATTAGTTTAAACCCAATATGCCTCATCCTTGAAAGTGTTCTAGGTGAGGTTGGACAGGGCTTTGAGCAACCTGGTTTAGCAAAAAGTGTCTCTGCCCATGGCAGGGGTTTGGAACAAGATGGGATTTAAAGTCCCTTCCAAACCAAACCATTCCATGATTATTTGATTCCATATTGGTAGAAAAAAACCCCGGTATTGGTAGAAGTCACTGTAAAAAGCAGTGGGTGTGAGATGTCCTCAGTCCCTCCTGGGCATTTGGCTGTTCTCATCTCACAGCATCTCCCACTCTGCACTGGGTTTGGCTCTGGATAATACCCAAAAAGGGGATCATTGCCTTACCTTTTTCTTGCTGGCAAGGGTAGCCCAGAGTGAAAAGCATGGGGAAAGCCAGCAAGGAGTTCAGCCCAGTCTTGCACCAGTTTCCTTTGAGGAATGAGATTTTGGGCTTAAGTAAAGCTTTCATGCACAGCAGGGTGAAGGCCATGGGGAGAATGGCAGTGGAGGTTCTGCTTCAAGGACCATGGCAGTATGGAAACACCAGTTCACATTAATAAATATGGTTCTGTTGCTTCTGGTTGTGGCATGTGGCTGGAAATCACTGTAAGACTGCAAAAGAAAGAGGAGGAAGAAGAGGGATGAAAGATCTCCCATACTTAACACCAGAAGCACCCTGTAAGTTCAGTCTTTGCAAGGGTGTACTGTGGAAGTTGCTGGATCACATAAGCCCCCTCTGTTTCTCGTAGTGGGACCTGTTTCTAATTTGAGGCATATAATTACAGTTTTCTCTCTGGAAATTTCCTTTATAGGGCTATTGGCTTATAGGTGAGGGGTTTTGTTACTGTTTTGTTTGGAAATGGTGACATAGGGCTGGAGGATGTTCATTTTGGGAAGATGCTGACCTGCAGCAGGAGTTGGGGGACTGGTGAGGGGACATGCTGGCTGTGGGTACAGGGTCGGTGGGGCCCCCAGCCCTTTCCACAGGAGTTTGTGAGCCTTCACACACACCTGATTTTTCTTTTGCTGCAGCTCAGGTGATTCATGAGTGAAACTCCCCTGGGGCCAAATTTCTAATCTTTCCCAGGATTATCAAGGGAGGTGTCATAAAAGCCAAGGAGGAGATGACATCCTGTGCCAGCTGCTGCACAGCACCCTGACCGCTCAAGATTCCTTTGGGGAGGAGAAATAATTAAAAAATAATAAAATGTAATAACTTAAAAAGCGTCCCAAACTGAAAAATGTAAAAACAATCTGCAAACGTTTGCTTTGGCCCCATGACAACGACATGCTGGTCCCTGTGCCCCTGGGGTGTGCAGACACGAGATCAGCCCGTGGAGGGGAACATCAAACCCTTAATGGTGTCCCGAGGAGGCATTAGGGTGAGTGTGTGGAGCCCTGGGAAGTGAGACAGGATCTTGTGCACCCTCCCTACCCACCTTGCTCTGTGCTGCCAGCCCAAACTGCTGTAAGAATGGTTTACCCTAGTTTTCCTAGATTACTTTCCCTTTGATGAGACAAACAACTTCAAGCTTTTAATTTGATTTAAATAAGCCTAGCAGTTGCTGTGAAGTTTTTTTCCCCCCTTCCCTTTTATTCTCTCCATTTCTAAATCCACTGTCACTGCTCTTTGTGAACATACATGATTAAAAGCTTTACAGGAATATTGTCCCCCTCCATTCCTTAAAGTCCTGCTGTGTCACTTGGGTCGTATTTTCATAACTTTTTTTTTTTTCCTTGAATGATTCTCCCTTTTCCTTATTAAGCAATCAGCCAGGTGAAAGGGATGATTTTTGTCCCAGTCTCCTGCGGGATAGAGAGGAGATGTAGGGATCCTGCCCCACTTCCTCTTTTCTTTCCTGTCAGGAGAGACATTCCATTCTTTCCCATTGGTTCCCCCTCTCGAGCCAGATCCAGCCCATAACTTTGCTTTTTGCAGCTGAGGGAGGAGCATCTTTTCCCTGGAATTGTGGTTTCTGGTGGGAGACCGTGGCCGAGCAGGTTGGTGCAGCTGGAGCTCTTGAGGGGCCATGACCAGCCCCACAGACACTGCCAGAAGGCAAGAGAATGTGCATGTCATAGCAGTCATAGTTAATGTAATTAGGGCACTCAGAAACATGTGTGGACATCCAAGTAAGGCTGTTTTCCAAGCTGGTCCTCAGCTCAGCTTGGTGCCTGGCATTGGCACCACCAGCACCTCGCTGTTTCGTGCCAATTGCTCTTAACACAGCATCTGTGAAAAGATGGGAATCTCAAATTCCTTGCTCTTTCGGGGCTGTGCACAAGAGCTTGCAGGTAAAATGGTCTCTTGTCCAAACTGCAGGGCTGGAGCGAGGTAGATTGCTTCGTGGTGTTGCTGCCACCTTTGTGACGGTCATGCCAGAGGTGCTTGGCAGTGCCCTGTCACTAGCATGTGGACACCTGGGGTCTGTGTCCAGCAGGACCATCTGTTTGATTTTCTGCTTTATTTTCCAGGCTGATACCTAGTTAGGGCAGTTTTTTAACCCCAAGATCATTCTGGGTGAGAAGAGTTGTCTGTTAGCTTTGTGAGGAAGTTTCATGTGGGTGGAAGGGGATTTTCCTGGGTGGCTGTCAGCGTGGCTGTGGCTTCAGCTCTGCCATCCACAGATGCCAGTGGAACCCCAGCACTGTTTGTCTGCTTTCACTGGCTGGCAATGTGGGGGAATAACCTGGAGGGCTCATCCAGAGCAATTCCTGAAGTTCAGTCATTTTTGGGATTTGCCTCCCCTCTCATTAGCTTGTTGCAGACTCTCATAACAGTTTGGCTGCCCTATCCCTGCAGTTGTTCAAGGCCAGGTTGGATGGACCTTGGAGAAACCTGGTCTATTGGAAAGTGTCCCTCCCATGCAGGGAGTTGGAACATGATTTTCTTTAAGGTCCTCTCCAACCCAAACCATTCTGTGATTCTCTGATAACATGTGCATGCTCCAACACCTATAGAATTGCCATCATGGGAGGACTTGCTATTTTGGGCCAAAATCCACCATTTCCCCAGTTACATGGGACAACACAGCCCTGTTCTGTGTTCAAATTTCTTCTGCTTGGGCAGAGGTGCAAACTGGAGCAGGAAGGTGAATTTGGGGGTTTGCTGTTCCCTTTAACCCCTGTTTCCAGCAGGGCCAGGTGGCCATGATTTTTGACTGAGCAGCAAATTGAGTTATGCGTGGGCAACTTCATTCATATTTCCTGGCTCCTGTCCTTCTAGGCTCATTAGGGATTCTACAGCTTCTTTTATCCACTTGTGAGCACATGATTTACAATCTGGTTTGAGTGGCTACTGAGCAAATTTGTTGCCCTTTATTTGCAGGATTAAAGCTGGACAAGAGCAATGCTGCCCTCTAGATGGAGGGGCGAGAGCTGGGAGACACATATGTGTTGGTTGCTGGGTGTGATGCTGTCTCAGGTGTGGGTGTCCCAGTGTGGGAACCGGGTGATTTATGCAGGGTGAAACCTTGCCTCAGTATCCCCTGCAGCACTGGCATTGCTGTGGGTCACAATGAGACAGGTATACAAGGGTGCAGCAACCTGGTGCTGTGGCTGCACGTGTAGCTGGGTCCCAGACTTTTTCCCCTTTTTTCCTCATTTTATTGTAAGGGGTGGAGCTTCTGGGGCTCAGTCCATTCTCAGATGTCTGATCCCTGTGCACCACCTGGTCCTGTTCTGACTGACACCAGGAACTACAGAGTGGGATGATTTGATGAGGGAACCCCTTGCCATGAGCAGCATCTGTCCCTTAGGGTGAAAGCAGAGCACCCTGTGGCTTTGACCTGTTTGAAGGACACTTTTGGATGCCAGGCTCTCTCTCCTTTTGCACAGGGTATCGGTAGGGAGGCACAAGGATGGTCAGCACGGTGTCCTTGTGGAGACACAGCCACCACCCCCTGCTCATGGCGGCTGTCAGAGCTTGGGCACAGGATTGCTCTGTGTCTGCTTTCAGCAGCACGGCCTCTGGCTTGCACATCCGGGGTGTGCCACCGTGCAGCCGGACTGGTGACACTGCTCAGTAGTGGCATCCCCCTGGGGGTGAGCCTCAAAGGCAGAGGTGACCTGGCTGCTGCTGGGACACACAGCATTGGCTCCAGCACTTGATTAGAGCTCAACAGCATCCACAATTGTCTGCCTTAGCGGAGGACACATGGGGATTGTGATGTTCAGACTGCCCCAGCCTCTCTCCATGCCGCAGTTCCCACTGTGTATCTGCACCAGCGTTGCTACCATGGCACATGATAGTAGTGGGTGATGCTCAGCACCAGCTCTCCATTAGTTACAGTGATGCATAGCTCTTTTTTTTTTTCTATTTCCAGGTGAATATGGCCCTGGCAGGGAAGCCTTTAGATGCAACTCTCACCGCCTCCAGAGCTGACCAATGGAATATGTTTTTTCCTCAGAAAGATGAAATCATCACCAGCTTAGTGTCTGCCTTAGACTCCATGGTAAGAGGCTAGTGGCATCCCTGTCTCTGTTCCTCTCCCTCATTTGGCCTCCATTTAGCAGGGCTGGTATGGGGAGAGCTGGTGCGGTCATCCCTCTCCCCTCTGCTACTGGAAAACCCAGAGAGCTGCTGGAGCTGGGAAATAAAAACCTACTCTTGTCCTGACAACCATAAGGATCATAAAGTCAGCCCAAGTTAATCTCAGATGTGCATTGTTTTTCCATTAATATTTATGTTGGTATCAAGTGAATGTAGAGGGGTTGGCTTTTTTTTTTTTCTTGCTGTTTTATCAATGTTACTATGAGCTTTTACACAACAACAGAACAATGGCTTTTTATCTCCGAGAACAAAGAAAATAACTTTCATATATTTTGACGTAGAATTCCCTGTGGAAACCTTGCCTAAATCAGCTGTGCTTACATAAACAAGATAACTGTCTGGATTAAGTCTCGTGGACCAGAGCTAATCTTATTTTTAACTGTGAATGGGATCAAGAAGGGAAAGCGGATGTGTAGTAACAAATGTCTAATGCAATGAGACATGCTAAATAGCCCTCCCTTTTTAAAGACAAGTCATATGTAATGCATTTATCTAGGATGTGTTTTCTTCTCTCTGCAGGTAGAGGTTTTTTCATTAATACCAATTTCCTTCTCTTTGACATCACCACCCCACTAAGGAGCAGGTTCCCTGGAGCTGACACACCGCAAGCAGCTTTGATGATTTATATACATGCCATCTCATACAACAAATTATGTTTTCATAGTTTGGCTTCTTAATGAATATACATTATTCTGCAGTCTTCATTAGATGCTTACACCAGGACAAGGGAGCCAGGCTGCTCCTGAAATTCAGCCTTTTTTATCCCAGCACTTCACTGGTGCCAGACTCTGTGCTCACTGAAGCCTAGCTGGTAAATAAACCATGGGACCACGTGAACATCACCAAGTGGTCTTAGGGTTTGGATTTGATCTGCCTCCAGATCTCACATACCTTAGTCTTTGTGTTTATTTTTTGAGTGTTGGGCTTTTTGAGCAAAATACTTGTGTTTGCTACTGGATTTTGAAAGAAGTTCCTTAAAAATGTATATTTTTGGAGATGTGATTCTGTGCCTCCTTGAAGAAGGTGAGCAGGAGGTAAAATGAGTTGGTATAGAGGCTGGTTTAAGCCCACACAAATGAAGCTCAATGTACACGTGTGCAGTGAGCTGAAGATAGCTTAAGCTATGGTTTGGTCCATGGGCAGCTGCTTTCCTGCTCCTGTCCCTGGCTGCCAGCATCCTCTGACCCCTCCATGGGGTTGTTGCTGTGTCTAACCATGGCTGCTGCTGGAAAAATCCCCCATTTTTTACCCATTTAAATCATGACCTGGGGACAACATCTTCCTAGCATCGGTGCTGTGGCTGTGGGAATATGACTCAGGCTGCCAGCACTGAATAACTATTGTAATATAAAAATACTAATAAAAATGCATATGCATGTGTATTACATAGAGCAGGAAGCGCATGTTACATAAAATGGATTAATAGAGGAAGTCTTTTCCATCTCTTTATTGTTTTGCATAACTGTACAAGAAGAATCGTTCAACTAATCCAGACTTTGACCATATTAGTATTCTGCATCTGAAATAAGATTCTTGTGTTCCTTATTCCATTAGAGCTGGTGGAAAAATACAAATTGTTTTTGATTGTGGTGTGGGGTTTTCTGGTTTTCTTTTAAATAAATGTTTTCTTTTAAAGAAATTCTATAAAATGTTTAATTTTAAGATAGGAAAAAGTGAAACGATGGGTAAATAGCTCTTGTTTTCCATCAAAGCACAGCTCAGCTGGATATCTTTGTGGAGCTGTAAAGTTAGAAGAAGTTTTTAGAGTATGTCATAAATCCATGAAATTCTGACCCAAACCAGAACATCGCTTTTGATGGGAAGAAAAAACTCCCACTGGGAAATGACAAAGGGTGGGAATCAGGGATGCTCCCCCATCCCATGCTGCACTGACCCAGTGCCTCCTGCAGTGCTCAGCACTCTCCAAGCTGAACGCAGAGGTGGCCTGCATCGCTGTCCATGAGGAGAGTGCCTTCGTGGTGGGCACTGAAAAGGGACGGGTCTTCCTCAGCGCCCGCAAGGAGCTGCAGGCCGACTTCCAGAAGTTTTGCAGTGAGTATCCCCCCCCGGGGATCTTCTCCCATGCCGAGGTCGGTGCTCCAGTTGTGCCAGCTAGGACTCTCACCACACATGGAGGGGTTGTGGTTTGGGGGCATATCTGTCCATGGGGCTGAGTGGTGTTTGAAGTGATGGCAGGTGGGAATTCTGGCCAGAGCCTCTCCCCTCCCAGGGAGGACACTGCATGCCTTGGCTCTTCTCTGCAAAGCCATCCCTGAAGGTGGTACAGGGCTGGATGGCTGCTCTGCTCCCCTCACACTATTAGCCTCTGGCAGTGCTGCAGGAATGCTGAAGTGTTTTTCAAGGACTCAGCAGAAGTAGTTTGTCCTAGTGATCACCCAGGAGCAGAGAGGCTTTCTTGGTCCGAGGCTTTTTTTCCTGGTTTTGGAGGAACAGGGATGGATGTGGGAGCTGGAAGTATTGGTTGTGGAGTTGCTTATGTTTTTGAAGGATGAACAGTAGTGACGAGGTGCCTTGAACAGGAGCTGTGTCCCCCCAGTCTCAGATCAGATTCACCAAGTATCTGAGGGATACCAGGGTGTTGCAAGTCCTCTGTCCCAGCTCTGCGCCTCTGCCAACTCCCCAAAAACAGCCTTGGAGCTGAAGGGCAGATGGAAGTTGTGCTGTGAATGGAGACCTGCATATCTTGGACAGCACAACAGTTGCTGCCTTCCCTATTCTATGCAGGAGCTGGTTTTGGTGGTGCTGGGGACCCCAAGATTCACATCAATTCCCACATGCTGCCTATGATGGGATGTCAATGGAGACACACTGTCTGTGTGTGCACACACATGATGTTGACAGAAGCATAGATGCATAATCCCTTGGAGAGATTTTGCAGGAAGGATTTGCTTTGGTGACAATGCCAGTGCTGTGAAGCTTGTTGCAGGTTGTTTGCTGCATGGCTCTACAGGAGCAGCTCCCTGCTACAGCTCCACTCTACCTCTCGTCCTGCCTCCATGGGAATCCCACTCACACCCAGGAGAGATGGCATTACTTATCCTCCATTGCATTCTGCAGTATAGGAGGCATTTGGGAGATGTTTCCCACATTCATGGAGAACTCTGTCTCCCCTTACCACCACCCATGAGATGTGAACAGCAGTGGGGTGGCCAATGTGAGGGAGTTCCCTCAGGCTGAGACAACTAGAGTTGTTCAGCCTGGAGAAAAGAAGGGACTGGGAAGCCCTTAGAGCCCATTCCAATACCTAAAAGAGATTTATAAAAAAGAGGAAGAGTGACTTTTTCCAGAGGCACATAGTTATAGAACAAGGGGGGACGGTTTTAAACTAAAAGGGGAGAGATTAGAATTAGATATTAAGAAGAAAAAAAAAAAGCTCTTAGACCTGGTACACAGTGGAAAGCGTCCCTGGAAGTGCCTCTGATGTAAGGTCTTGCTGCCCTCTTAGAAAGATCTGAATTAATCTAAAGCAGACATTGGTGAGAGAGGTCAAAAGCCTTGTGTCTCTCTGGGTGCACAGACATCACTTGAACACCCTCCTTCGTGTGAACCTCTGGCTCAGCCTTTCCTGGTGCACAGGGGAACTTGACAGTGATCAGGATTAACATCAACAGGAGCATTAATGCCCAGCTGTATGGAGGGGCAGTACTTGGGGGATGTGGATGTATATGCATTTCACCACCATGGTAAAACACCCCAAAAAAGTTCTCCAGGGACTGTTTCACCATGCCATGAGAAGCATGTGGAGCTTGCCAGGGGTGGTATAGTGGCTGTCTACTTTCTTATGTCTAGTTCTGTGGGTATCCCAGGTGGTTCTTGACCCATCCCTTTTCAGTGATGTCCCAGCCACAGGCTTCTTCCATAGGAAGGATCCATGACCTCCTTGGGTGCCTAGACAGCATCCAGGGCTGATCACTGCCTGTCGAGGATGATGAAGGAATTAGTCCTTTGCCACCAAAAATCCCTTCTGAATCACTGTGGGTAGAGCAGCAATAATGCACTTACAGTGTTTAATTTTCTGTGCATTTAGAGATGCAAGGAAGTCACTGCCTAAGATATGCTTTATTTGAGGTTTAATGGGGGAAATTAGGAGGAAATAGCTGGTATTACTGAGCTATGTGATGCTGAAGGGTAAAAAACCTCCAAGAAAGGCAGATTTTCTTTTCCCGAGAGATTGAAAGCTAAGCAGATTGAAAGCAGAGAAAAGAAATGCGCTGCCCAATTAATCACAACAGTTTCAGTGCAGCTGAGTGGGAAAAGCCAGGGAAAGGGGGGACTGGCACAGAATGACCAACCTCCACTGCTGGCACCACTGCAGATGCCAGCACCTTCAAGGGGATTGCAGGGGGTGACATGATCTCTTCTGAGTCGGGGGGCTGGGGTGGGTGGTAGACCCGGGGCACCCACCTACCCAACCGGAGTCATCACCCATGAATCTTTTCTCACTGCAGAGACTCCCATTTTCTCCTCTCCCCCTGCAGGAATCGAGCAGAGGAAGGAGCAGGACGTGGAGGCGCAGAAGAAGGCAAAGGAGTGTGGGCGAAGGGTGCTCAGGGTCTCCCCGGACCAGGGATCAGATGTGTACCTCCTCAGGAAGATGGTAGAGGAAGTGTTTGATGTGCTTTATAGTAAGAACCTTCATGCTTCCCTTTGGGGATATGGATTGCCCCTGGGGCTCTCTGAGCTGCCCAGTGCTGCAGCTAAATGTGGCTTGCAGCGCCAACCCACCTCTGGCAAGGGAGCAGATGCCTGGCAGGGGTGGCCTTGTGGGATGGACTCCTGCATAGGGTTAGCATTGCATTTAGATGAGATTTGGTCACTGCTGCTTCACTTTCCAGTGCCCCAAACTGAGCCAAAAAAATTGTATGCTAGGGGAGAGTGTCCTTTTTTGCCCCTGGCTATGTAAACCCCCTGCCATGCCCTCAGTGGGATTTCCAGCACATCTTTATCCTTGACACCACATCCATTGCACCTCTTTCTTAGTGCTGTGTTGGATCTCTGCAGACTCACTTCCTCTCTTTCCCTGGCAAGTCTATTTAAAAGGAAAAAAGATGATTTTTTAACAGGCAGCCCCGCAGCTCCAGCTTCAAGAGACGGAGCTGGTGCTGTTCCAGAACATCCATATTGTCTATCAATAAACCTGCAATTAAAATGCAGATAACCATGTAGCCATTGATATGGAATGCAGTGGCTTGCAGAGCTCCCTCCAGCCTCAGTCTATGGTGGCTTGAGTGGCAGAAGCGCTGCCTTCTTGCTCTGGAGCCTCCATGGTGTGGCTGGGGGTAGTGGTCACACTTCCTGCTCGTCCTCTGGCACCACCTGTAGGGCTATGCTGGTCCAGGTAGGAAAAGCAAGATTGGGTTGGGAAAACAACCCAGTAAGCCTCAATATTCTCCTGTGGTGTTCAGTGGGTTGCATTAGCCCAGCGTGATGCTATGGGGGAGTCGAGCCCATGTGGCTGGATCAGCTGCAGAACTGGGTCTTTGGCTTTCCTGGATGCAGCTCCCCATCACCATCTGGGATTCAGAGCCTGGTATAACCCTGCCAGGGATGTGCAGGTCTCCCTGAGCCCAAGCACAGATTTGCCCATGTTTGTGTGCGAGGTTTAGGAGTGGGGATTTCACATGATGGAACGGGGATAACAGGAGCTACCACTGCCCTGGGCTCACATGCGGGAGTTGCTGCTGCTGGTTGTCACACCTGCCACAGGCTTCACAAACAGAAAAGGGAGATGGCATCCTTTCCCCTCCAGGACAGACAGTCACTGAAGTTTTCTGAAACCTCTCAAAGGACATGAAGGCAATATTCCCATTAATGAGGGCAATCAGTTACCTTTCCTGCCTTCCAGGGAAGGGGTAATGCAGAAGTGCCAAGGGAATAGGATGGAGAGGGCGTTTTTGTGCTGGTGGATCCCCTCTCTAAGATGCAGGTCTCATTGTCCTGCTGCTGGGAGAATGCCATGCTTTGCTATCCTCTTGGGAATGTGAGAATTATTAAAATCTGATGTACCATAAATGTATAATTGCATTAAAAAAGCTTGATCAGGGTGCATCTGCATGGAACATACAAACCAGGCAGCCCATCCATCAGGATGATTAGCAATGCCCTTTACCTTTTGATTTGGATGGAGGTGTGTGGGGACAAGCTGGTCTCCAATCCAGGGTGGCCAGCATTGCCATAGCAGGAGGACCCATCCCTGAGCCAGTGGTTTTGGTTCTGGCATTCAGTGTAATTCTGGGTTTGCTGCTGCTTCAGTAAGATCAGCTGTTTCCATCCTTGAGCTGCTCTGTGTTGAAACCTAGCAAATGCTCCCCTCCTGGTATTCCAACCAGGAAGAGGTTCTCTTGGTTGAGTGGGGAGAAATACTGCAAGAGATGATAGATGCCTCAGGGTGATTCTGTTTCCAACACTGAGAGGACTGTGATAAATTAACAGTTATCATTCTTATGGGGGGGGGGGTTTATCCTTTCAGTCACCTCTCAGTAATAGGGCTTGGAAACAAAAAATCTTAGAAAATACCCAGTCAAAAAGATTCCCTCCAGAGCCAGGTAATCTGCACCAACAGGATGACTGATTACCACTGGCTTCTATTAAACAGGCATTAATGATGATTATTGCCTTTCATTAGCTAAACCATAAGCCTCTGTGTGGCAGCACAAGGCTTGTGAAGGTCACTTTGACAGTAACATGTTCCTCATAAAAATACATCTGGGGAGTTCCTGGGCCTTGGTTTGATAAGGAGCTGCTTTAGGCATTGGGAGCCTTTCCCCATCGTGAAGGGAGGCGATGGAGGGACGTGGAGAGCTGCTAGAGCCAGTGTGTCACAGCAGGGAAACTATCAGCTTGCAGAAAGCAAACTCACAATGCCATGGTTCAAAGGCTTATTTTTTAACTTTGGTTATTTGCTTAATTAAAACATTATCCCTCCCACCTATGAGGAACCTTGATGGCTCACGCAAGTCACACATCATTAGTTATCACGCGTTCTGTCAAAGAACATGCTGAAGAAATCACTTTTAATAAGGACTTGCTGACAGTATCACAAGATTTACAGGGTTTCTGTAAGATCTTTTTGTGTGGTTTGTTGGGTTTTTTTTTAAGAAAAGAGAAAAAAGAAAGTATTTAAAAGAAAATCCAGAATATAAAATTCCACATCAACTTAATAAATGTCCCATAATCTTCTCTTCTTGTCCCTCAGTTTGGAGATGAAGGTGCAGACACCATGCCATGATGCCAGATGTTCTGCATCTGGACAGGGGTTTGCCAGACCAGTTGCATTCCTGCATGGCTGTTTCTTCTGCACTGTGCTTTTAGCATCAAGTTTATTGATTGCAGTGACTTGGGTTGGTTTCCAAAGTAATTTTTCCACAGAGAGCAGCTCGAGGGTTTGAGGCATTCCTGGGAACCCTTCAGAAGGGGCTGTTTTTCTAACAGTGTCCTCCTGTCTGGTGAGCACTGTAAGCAGCCCTGGCCTGGGCATGTGGGCTCTTCAGCTCTTTTAGAAAATCCCTCTATAATGGCAATACTCGCTGTCTGTCTGCTGCTGCCAAGGAAGTGAAAGCAGTGTGCACCCTACTCCTTGGGAAGGTTTTGATGTCAGAGGTAAAATGGAGCCAGACCCACGTGTAAGGACATGGGTGGACTCTGTGGCCATTGTTGAGGGGAGCGGGTGCGAGCTCTGGGCTGCTGGAGGCAATTGGTGCAGTCAAATGTATTGATAGCCAAGCTGTCTGTGAATGGTGGACAGAGGGAGATTACTGGGGGTTTTTTAACTCGTCTGTCAAAGTGCATCAAAGCTGCTTGACAGCAACAGCAATCAAACTACTTCTCATTCGTCCAGGAGGTAAAATAAAAAAACTAACTGAAAATAAGGTTCCCAGAATATCTCAGTAAATAAAAACCATCACAATCATCACAAGCCCTTCAGCACTCTTTGTCAGCTTTCGACTCCCTCCAGCTTGCCTGTGGCCACATACCTCACATTGCTGGGTGATCCCAGGGTGGGCTTGTGCCAAGTGACCCCAACTGAGGATTTTACTGTGCAACCTGATTGATGACAATCTGCTTATTGGTTTTTATGAACTTTTTATTAATTAGTGTTTTCAGAAAGGGCTCAGAATGTCTTGCATGCTAAGTGCAGAGGTAAGAATGGGTTTTCTTCTTTTGGTTCTGTTGGTATTTCTTGATCTTGCATTTACTGCTCCAGCCTGGCTCAGCCACAGTCGGGGGCAAAGGATGTTTGTCGGTGTGTAACTCTGCCCCCTCACCAGGTGAAGCCATGGGGAAGAGCAGCGTGGTCCCTTTGCCGTATGAGAGGTTCCTCAAAGAGCCAGGCTCGCTGGCAGTCGCTGGCTTGCCTGAGGGGATCAGCTTTAAGAAACCCATGGAGTACGATGTGAAATCCCTGATGGCCATCCTAGAGCACAGCCACAGCATCCGCTTCAGGCTAAAAAGGTAATTTTGGGAAACCCCAAGGGGCAGGAGAGCAGTGGGCTCTTGGGATGGTGGCTCTAACAGTACCGGCAGATGGTGAAGATTTTATGCAGCACAGACAGGAGGGTCCCCCTCATATCCCAGCTTCTCTCCCAGACCACAAACCTGGGTCCAGCCATGCTAAACCCAGCCTTGCAGAAAGAATCTTTCATGCTGGGGGGCCTGAGACCACTCCAGACTTGTTCCTATAATAATTCCATATAAACATGCAGATTAACTGCATTGTTTTGCATGTCTCTGACAAAAATTCCACTGCGGTAAGCAAAGTGCTTTTCTGTCTCCAGTGGGGTTTCTGGGATAAGTGATGCAAGTGTCTTACCAGGATGAAATGGGTTTTTTAATGCCGGACATGGAGAGAAGTGGGAGACAGCAGCTGGGCAAACTACCCCTTTTGGACATTTACACAAGGGATTTGGTGGGTTTGGGTGCATTTCCCCTGTGTTTGCCTGGCTGGCAGTACCTCAGATCCATTTCAGAGAAATGCTGAGCACTACCAAATACCTCCTCTGAAGAATTTGTGTTTCTGGAAAATCAGGCTGAGGCAGCTAAAAGTAGGACACACAGAATTTGAGCTGTCTGCGAGCTTGCGGACGCCTGTCTCAGGTGGAGCACGTGGGTTTTCTCATTCTGAAGCTCATCCCTGGACTGACAGAGGTCCCCCTGGAACACGTCATGTGTGCTGGAGGCTGGTACAGGCAATGGAGCCAAGTGGTTGTGGTCACATAAGGTTTTACCCCTTAAATGCACCAGGCATGGAGCTGGGCAGCTTTGTCATAACTAATAGAAAAGCTTTGAACTGCCGTAAGACCCGGCAGCTCCACTGAAAGAAGACAAGAACAGTCCAGGTGCCTGAAGATGCTCTGGATGCTGGGTGATGGATGCAACTTCTGAATCATAGACAGAACCATAGGATGGTTTGGGTCAGAAGGAACCTTAAAGACCATCTCATTCCAACCCCCTGAGATGGGCAGGGACACCTTCTGCTGGACCAGGTTGCCCCAAGCTCCATTCAGTCTGGCCTTGAACACTTCCAGAGATGGAGCAGCCACAGCTTCTCTGGGCAATGTGTGCCAGTGACTCACCACCCTCACAGAAAACATTTTCTTCCTACTATCTAATCTAAACCTACTCTCTTTCAGTTTGAAGCCATTCCTTGTTGTCCTGTTCATTCCCTGCCCTTGTCAAAAGTCCCTATCCAGCTATCAAGTACCTTTAGGTTCTGTAAGACTGCAGTAAGTTATCTCCAGAGCCTTCTCTTCTCCAGACTGAACAGTCTCAACTCTCTCAGCCTTTCCAAATGGGAGAGGTGCTCCAGCCCTCTAGTCTTCTTCACGGCCCTTCTCAGCAAGGAGCCTGGCAGCTGGTGGTGCAGCATGTCTCACCCTCCTGGGCATGGCTCTCCTTCCCCCTCCACATCCCTGCTTGTTGTGGCTTAGCAGTGCCATGGGCCCAAAGGAACCTGTTTTCCCTCCTCTTCTCCCTTCCTTCCCCTCAGGACAGCAGATGAGCCCAGCCGAGAGCCCAACCCCAGCGTTGAGTTAACTTGTTCCTCCCTCGCCTCCAAGGGCAGCCGAGACTCCGGTGCAAACGGCCCCATGGCCAAACCTGCCACCCAGGATGCCCCCTCCGCCATTGCTGTCACCAACTTCCTATACAGCGTCTCACTGCCCACTCCTGTCGCCGTTGACCTCAAGCAGGAGGCGTCCTCCGGGCTGCCCGGGCCGACGACGGTGGGCGAGGCTCTGCTGGCCCAGCCGACGGCAGAGCTGAAGGTGCCTTCCTCACAGGAGTACAGCGACTGCTGTGGTAATAGTCTAGAGTTTGCTCTCAGATGAGGGCCCTGTCAGGGACCCGCCCCTGACACTGGTGGGGGACAGGACGGGTGTTTTGGCAGTCTCAGATGAATATCAGTGCAGAGCTGTGCCTGTATGGAGATGAGCGGAGCCCTTGCCGTGCCACAGTGCCCCAGCCCTTCTCTGGGTGTCTGCGAGGTGCCAGTGGGGCACACCTCTGGTTTTTCTCAAAATTCCAAGAGCTGCACCACTAGGCTAGAAGGGCAGCCAGGGTGGGGTCAGTCTGGCCAGCACTGTGCCTGCAGTCACACCCCAGAGTGCATGGAGGACAGACAGAGGGGTTGGTCAGTGTCACTGGCAGGGGTCAGCACCCAGGGTCTTGTTGGGATGCTTGGAGCATTGGTCAGGCTCTCATCGGCCCTTTCTCCTTGTCTCCCCTCTTGTCCAGGACAGAAATCGGCCTCCGGAGGTCCCCTCATCCAGAATGTGCACTCATCCAAGCGCATCCTCTTCTCCATCGTCCATGACAAGACAGGTCTGTGTCCCACTCCATCACTGGAGACGGACAGCAGCCATCTCTTAGGGAAAGGTTTCCTCTGGCCCCATCTCTCCCCAGCTGTCTCCAAGTCCTGCAGGGACTGCATGCTCTGCAGGAACTCGCCAGTGCTGGAGATGATGCAGCAGGGATTTTTTTCCCTTTCCTTGATGCAACATCTCACATCGCAGCCAAGACCTTCATCTCTGCTCAGGTCAATCCCTGCCATCTCCAAGATGCTGCTGGTAGTTCTCAAGCACTGCTGGCTGGCTGGCTGGGAATTCCCATTCCTGCACAGGAAGGCATGGTTTTGGGAGAGGCCGTTTGCCCCAGCTGCAAACCACACATACCTGCAGAAAACATGGCATTATTTTAAAATAACTAAACCCCAGTGATTCCAGTGTGATTCTGCAGCAGTGCCCGTGGGGATCAGCAGCGGGGAGGAGACGCATGCCATTTCCCCACCACCACTCCACCCAAGGAAAACGCAGCCTAAAAATACTGATGTGTTTCCATCAAAACCCTCACCTGTCTGCCTTAAAAGAGGAGAAAAAAATACGGGTGGAAAAGTTGGAATAGAGGAGGAGATGGAAAAGCTCCACTGTGAAATGGCTGTTCCTTTCAAAGGTTTATTCCGGGTGGAGTTGACTGTGTCCCAGAGAGTCTTTCATTATAGGGTTTAGAAATTTTATGGGGTTGTTTCTTAGGAATCTGCTTTGCACATGCCCTGGAGGGTGCTTGGGGCTGGGGAAGCCCAGACCTTATCTGCCAGCCTGGCAAAATCTGCTCAGGAAGAGGGAAATCATTTTTAAAGCAGTGAAGTCTTGTTCCTGCTTCCTAGCGCTTTGTGGGAGAAAAGTGCATCTGCTGTGTACAAACCATATGGATGTTTCTTATTTCTTGTATTTTGTTTTGATAGATAAGTGGGACAGTTTTATAAAAGAAACTGAAGATATCAACACCCTTAGGGAGTGCGTGCAAATTCTGTTTAACAGCAGATATGGTGAGTAGGAGTTAATATCCCATTATGCATCTGCAGTGCTTGTGGATGGCATATCATTATATAGCAATCAGTTTTGTTCCCTAACACAGCAGCAGAAGCCATATGCTAGAGCTCCCTGCTCTTCCTAACACATTTAGCTCAGCAGCTCCCAGTCTCTGGGTGTCTGCTGAAGGTTATGTCAATATTTCCATTGGAAAGACACACCCCCCACCATCGAGGAATTTATAACTGGGCTGTAAAACAGACCCAGCTGGGAGTGTGGCATGCCAGATCCGAGTACCCAGGCACCGGGAGTGGTGGCACGAGGCCCTTTTACATTAACATGGCAGGTAAAAAGAAGGTGGTTGTTATTGCAGCTGCTTTTTTTTCCATCTGCATGGCTTCTGGCTGTTGTTGGTGCTCCCATTTGCTATGGGCAGTGCTTTTGGGGTAGCTCCTGGGCATTTGGGCAGATGGAAGCTTGGGAAATGGCTTGGGAGTGGGCTGATGGGTTGGTTCTTCACCTGTGCCATCCCCATCAGTCTGTGTAATTCATGAGCTATAGATGGGCTGTAGATCTGTGCTGTGTCACCTGTGAGTTTTATATGGACTTGAGATGAAGCCCTTTATCATAACTATATATATGTGGTGCTCCAGCTGTCAGGCTGGGGAAGGGTGTGGATTACAGGTCTGATGAGGAGTAGCTGAGGAAGCTTTTTGGGCTCAGCCTGGAGAAAAGGAGGCTCAGGGGAGATCTTCTCACTCTACAGTTACTTGAAGGAGGTGGTAGCCAGGTGGGGCTTGGCCACTACTCCTAGGTAACAAGTGATGGAATTAGAGAAAATGGCTTCAAGTTGCTCCAGGGAAGGTGTAGATTGAATATTGGAAAAAATGTCTTTACTGAAAGGATGATCAGGTACTGGTACAGGCTACCCAGGGCAGTGGCAGAATCACCATCCTTTGTAATGTTAAAAAAATGTGTAGATGTGGCACTTGGGGACATGGTTTGGTGGTGAAAAGGGTGGTGTTGGGTTAACAGTTAGAATCAGTCTTAGAGGATTTTTCCAGCCTTAATGATTTTATGATTCCATGTGCTATGCAGTTTGTGAGTTACAGAACTCACAAACCTGCTGTGGTGGGTCACAGGGAGTTTTAGTGTGGCGTGTGGCTCATCCCTGGTTTGAGATCACTGGGCATATTTTGGAGTTTTGGAGGACACTGTTAGCTCTATTTTCTGCTTCTTTCTCTCCCTGTTGTCCCATTTCCTATGGAAGAGTTGCTCCTGGGGCTCACCTTGTTGGACAAGCAAAGAAGAAGACAGAAGCCACTTCCTCTGATTGAGTTCAGGCCTTTATACCTTCACTTTAGTATCTGTAAAAGAAAAAGCATTTGTGTAAACGAAACCCATGTGTTCACCTTTCAGCTGAAGCCTTGGGGTTAGACCACATGGTGCCCGTCCCGTACCGGAAGATTGCCTGTGACCCTGAGGCAGTGGAGATCATTGGCATCCCAGACAAAATACCCTTCAAAAGACCTTGCACCTACGGCGTCCCCAAACTCAAACGGATACTGGAGGAGAGGCACAACATCCATTTTGTTATCAAAAGGTGGGTGGCAAGGAAGGCAGCGAGGAGTGCGTGACTTTGAGGGTATTGGGGATTTCACCTGTGTTCTCTCTACACTCACAAGGTTTGTTTTTGCAACCAAAACTCATTTCACTCTTCTTCATGGAAAAGAATTGAAAGCTTCTTTTCCCGTACAAATCTCTGGCTTTTATCTCTCTCTTTTTGCAAGGTTGTGGTGGGGCTGGCTTTATCATGGTCACCTCTAAGCCAAGCCACCCTGTTTTAAGTGATGATGGCACCAGACACCCCAAGCATTTTGGGTGGTTACAGTACCCTCTGATCACAGCACAACTCTTTCCAATGGCACTTGATGGATGAGGAACAACTTGGGTTGTCATTGATCACTTGTGCACATCCTCTATATCTGGTGAAATATCACCTATGAGGTGGGCACTGTGTCTTGGTATCTGCGTTTGTATTAGAGTCAGAGGAGTGGATGCATTCCCAGTTATCTCTGTGCCATGCAATCCCTCTTTGCTCCTCTTTCAGGAATACCTGCTTTATAATATATTTATTTATTCAGTCAGCATTTGTGTTGTTCCCCTGCTAGAAGTGTGAAACTAGCTCCCAAGGGGGGCTAAAATCACCAAAATAACAGAACTCAGGCATCTTGAAAGGAATTAGTTTTCCAGATGTCAGCTAGTAGGGGAACCACTTTGTCCCACTGTGCTCAGGCTGCACCAGGCTGCATCAGGCTCTGGGATGTCACCCTGCACACACTGCTCACTGAGCAAAGCTCTGGGTAGCATCAAATGTGACATTCAGGAGATACAGGTGACATATAGTTGATGGTCTGCATTGGGGAGTGAAGGTCTAGCAACAGCTATTTTGGTCCTACTCTGTCTTTTGGTAAAGCCAAGCTATTGCAGCCTCATTTAATAAGTTAATTAAATTAATAGAATGACTTACAAGCAGATTTAGAGGTGCTTTAGTTAAAAAGCATATGTTGAAAGGTTGCTTGGTTGCACAACAGGCTAAAAGGCTTTTTGTTTTTTAGCTTAGAAGTTCCCTTTTTATAGAGAATGAATAAAATTACTATTTTGACTTGGTTTAATGCTGTTTATTAGTAAATCCTCCAATTCAGTCATTAGAAGCACCTATTTCTAATCCTCTTTTTTTTTTTCCTTTCCTCCTAGGATGTTTGATGAGAGAATTTTTACAGGTACGTTCTCCATGTCCTTTGATTTATTGCCCACAAAACTGAAAGATTATCCAGAAAGCAAAGTTGAAATAATGTCACCAGTAAGGAGCAGAAGTGCAGGACACACGCAGTTGTGCTCAACAAGGAGAAGCCTACTTTGTGCCCTACACCAGGACATGCTGAGATTGCCTTTGCCTGGGATCGATGCAAGCTCTGTACTCCCCTTAAAAATGGAATTTTTTAGGTTTAAGAGAGAATTCATGGTGTGTGAGGCTGGGCTGACACCCTGCCCCAGGGTGAGCCACAGTACAGGCAGCATTCAGCTTGTTTCTGTGCTTTCAAGATGAAGAGAAATCGCTGCTGCATTCCTCATTGGCAAATTATTCTCTTTTTATGTCTGGGAAGTGCTAGCATCATCCAGTCGCTGACTGTTTTTAAAAGAAAATGGACAAAAGTCCATTTTTTTCAGTGGCAAAACTGTGGGGAGGGAGTTATTTGACTTTCTTTGCTCCTTTTTCTCTGAGCTGGAAAAGCCAGACTAAGTCTTTACTGTGAGGCTGTTGAGTCACTGGCACAGGTTGCCTGGAGAAGCTGTAGATGCCCCATCCCTTGAAATGTTCAAGGCCAGGTTGAACGGGGCTTAGAGCAAGCTGATCTCGTGGAACGTGCCCCTGCCCATGACAGGGATTGGAATGAGACGATCTTTAAAGTCACTTCCAACAAAAACTATTCTGTGATTCCATGGTAAGTGCATCTTGGCAGATACCAGGAAACAGGTCCCCATGCTGTCTGACTCAACCCTCACTCCAGCAGTGCCCTCATCACACCACCTTCATACACACCTGTAATATGGCACTGCACCCAAATTTGTCATGCCCAGCCCCGCTCCTGGATTGCCTGGGCATGGCTCACAAGTAAAGACTTAGGATGTTGGGTTGTTGTTTTGATTTTTTTCCCCGAGCTGCCAACCCCACATGCTGGCAGCTCTCCATACACTTTGTTCTCTGCTATCTCTGTCAGCAGAACTATCACTTTGGCCCCACAACAGCCCCAGCACTAAGATTGCTCCCTGGGCACGATGACAGTGGAACCACCCAAAGGGGACCTCCAGCAGAGCCTGGAGGGGTCCCATGCACGTGAGGGGTTTCTTTGTCTGAAGCCATTAGTGGTTTTCTCCCTCAAGAAAAGTATTTCTCCAAGCTTTAGCTCATCTCCAAGGGATGGAGCACCAAACTATGTCTTGGGATGCTTGGATTTTTCTTGCATAATGGCTGCATGGTATCAAGGGGAGGCATCATGTGCATCTGTACATCAGCTCAGGAGCTGCTGATGGAGAGCACTGTGCTATGAGCTTGGGGGTTAGATTGCAGGGAGGTGCAAATGGAAATTATGAGATAAGGAAGCAAACCCAGCAGAACTGGGGTGAATGGCAAGTCTGTCACTCCTGACTTGGTCCTTGCAGGGCTACAAAACCTATTAAACCTGTCTTTTTGTGGTTTGTGTCAGCACATCAGCCTGTGCAAAAAAAAGCATCTGCTGAGTCAGGAGGTGCCATTTCTGCAAAGACACTGTTTTCCAAGTGGAACTGTATTTTAAGTTGCCAACTGCAAAGTATCCCAAAGCTTCCCTATACAGTTTTATAACCCTTTAATTAAAATACCCACCACTGCTCAGAAACCTATTTTTGCTACTCCCCTGGGTAGCAGCTTCAGGCAGGTTCCACTACTGCAAGAATAAGATTTGGTCCATAGAAAGCACAAATTAAAAGGAGCCTTTTGGACTGTCAGTAGATAAATAGCGACTTTAAGGCTTTTTATTGCTGCTGGTCCCATTGCCAGCGCCCTGCCCTTCCTGGCAGGCTGGATCCAAAAGGAAAGAGGCTTCATATTCCCATGGATGGGATATGTTTTACAAGGGTGGGGATATTGCAGTGGTGCTTTGAGACCAGCAAAGGGCCTTTGGCGGCGGCTGTTTATCAAGATATCTCTGTGGTTTCTGCAGCCTCGCAGTGTAATCTCATTCCCTCCTTCCCCCAGCCATTATCCTTCAGCTCTTTGCTCACCTTCTCTGCCTGATTTTATTTCCTATGCTCTCTTCAGGTTCCTCTTCATCTCCAAGGTCATTGCTGAGGCTTCATTTCACCTTCTTTCAGGCTGCTGAGGAACAGGGAAGGGAGAGAGGAGATTTTTCATGATTACAGGATGCTTTTGTCCCTCTTGCTGTCACTTACCGTGGGGCTTGGAGCTGTGGGACCTGGCTGCCTGTGTCACCACTGCTCTGGATTTTGCCAGACTCCTATTCAGTGCAACACATCTGCTTCCTTGGGACAAGGTTCTCCCCACTTTGAGGCTTGCTCCTACAGCACTGGTCCATGGCCTTGGGTGTTCTGACCCCTAGTCCTAACTCTTGGAACCCTGTCTTGGCAGCCAGCCCCCTTGCTGGAAATGCTCCATCTTGGCAGGGCTTCCCAGCACACACATAGTTATGCAAAGATTTAAGCAAATGTCTTGCTATTTACATATAAACACAAACCAATCTGCATCCTTCTCTTTACAAGCAGGTGACAATTAAAAACCTGCCCCCAATCCTGACCTCAGCTCTGGGACTAGGAGGGGACCAGGCTACTTCATTGGTATCTCTGGTTGCTAATTCTGGTTTTGCTTTTCCTTCCAAAACCCACCGTGCGTACCTGGTGCCAGGAAGCAAATTTACCAAAGATCCAACCAAGCTGGAGCCCTCCAGCCCCCCCAGGGAGATTTCCCCCGAGCTGCACCGCGGGGCCGTGCTGGACCTAGCAGGGACCTCTCAGGCCAACAGCAGGTAAGTGGGGCTTGTGTCCCTCTCCCCTGCTAAGTGACATCCCTCAGAGAGTTATCTGTGGAGTGCTAGTGTGCACAGCTTGTTACTGCTGTATCCATCAGCAATGTGCAATGGGTGCAGGAGGTTGCCATGAGAGTAATTTAATAAGCTGAAGAATCAGGAAGGTGTTGTAGGTCCGTGGTGAGAAGGCAAGTGATGCTGAGTTGATGTTGCTTTCCTGCCTCCCTAAAATTCCACTGCAATGGTACAGCTAGCCAGCGTAGGAGGAGGCTGAGCAGCCCCATCCTTTTGCCAGACAAAAGTTTGGAATCATTGATTTTGAACAAAAGAGATGAAATTGGGCCCATGCCTGGGCAGGCTGGGATTATCTGCTGGAGCCATTTCCAATGTTAAAGCATGACCTAAGGATTCACCTTCAGTCCACACCATAACAGCATCCTGCTAATTAACTGTGGTTTGTTTATGAAGCTCACAGGGAAACTAACAGTGGATTTGATAAAGGTGGGGTTATAGAGTTCAGCAAGGCAGGAAGCTTTTTATAAGAGTACCTGTTTCTGTTAAAACTGTGCCATGAGCTAGAAAGTGATGCTGGCAGTGCCTGTGGAGCATATAGTACATAGTATAGAGCTTTCCAACAGAGGCTGGGAGATCCAGGAGGTGTTTTTCTCTGTATAGCCCCAGATTCTTTCATTCTTGCTTCAGTGGAAGCAAGGTATAATTTAGCCTTTAAAATCACTTTAAAGAAGATAGGGAGCACAGCAGTTTCTAGCAGTATAAACTACTCTAAGACAATGAGTTGTCTCCCAGCCTTGCTTCACACAGCTGGCTCAGTCATGGATGGAGTGAGAAGGGCTCCTCAGCCTCTCTGGCACTAAGCCTCACCACCCAGTACTGACAGCTCCACCAGCTGGGGCATCAGACATGCTGTGGGGTTGGTAACTTCTGCAGGTCAGGATGGGAATATAGGATAACTTGTCTCCTCCATGGCATCTCTTGGGTACCTCTCCTTTCTTGGCTCTTCACTGACATGAGCCTGTGACAGGCTAGAGTCTCCTCTGGTTCCCCCCAGTGCTGCTTCAGGTTTGTCCCCTTGGACGTGGCTGCCACATGCCCCTAAAGCTGTGCATGCGTTGGACAGGGAAACCTGCAGCATTAGGGCAGGCAGCAAGTGGACCTGCCAGTGTGCCCAGCACTGAAATCTCGCAGCTTTGGAAGGCAGAAACCTCTTCAGTCTGGAGGGCTGGCATTTCTCTCCAGCCCTCTGGGTATCTTCAGCTTCAAAGGAGGGTTTGTGGGAGGTTTTACTTTGTTCTTCATGCAAATGAGGAACCTCTGTGCCTTGGTAGGAGGATTTCTGTAGCAATGGTCCACCCAGATCAGAGTCCTACTTCAGGGAACAGGCAGTGCCAAATACTCCAGGAGAAAGGCCAGACACTATGAGGGCTAACATGCTCCCCAGGAAAGCCCTCCTCACAAATTTTTCTGGATAAAGGTTGACTCTGACCTATGGCAGAGTTTAAAACCTCTCGCTAGACTCCCAGGTAGTATATACAGTACCTCCTAGACCAGTGATCCTTTTTGCCCATACCACATTTAGGAAGAACATTTCAAGAGTACTCCTTGCTTGTTCTGCAGTTTGTTCTGCTGTTGCTGCTGAGTGGATTTAGGTGAGTGAGAAGCACTTTTGAACATCCCTCCTGAGCCAGCAGCGATATGGTGCTGGCTCAAAAGGGTTTTCCTTCCCTCTGAAGGACCAACACCGTGGAGGAGTGCATTTTCCAGAGTGGTTCCTTGTGTCACTTACAAGCCATGGTTGTTCTTGTTTAAGAGAGAGATGGAAAGCATATGCATCCTAAGAATGCAAAACAATCTCATTTAGATGCTTAACACCTTGTGTAAATTCCTGAGCATGTGAAGTTAACCTGTAGATGGGTGTTTGGGATACTGCCCAGTTTTCAGGGAAGAAAAGCTTTGAGCAGAATAAATATTTAGCAAATATTTTTCCCTTTCTCCCTATTTGCTTTATAGCTCCATGAGTAACCACATTTTTAATGGTACCTTACGTGCTGCTCATTGTCACAAAGGGGTAGAGCCAACCAGATTTTGGGCTTAAAACCTCTCTTGCCCTCAGGAGCTCTCTGCTGTGTTCCATCCATGAGTGTCTAGAAGCAGGGCTACCATCAGTGGGGCTGCAGGACCAGGGCAAGTTTGGGAGCAGGACTGATTCGCAGAGAAACTTGCAGACCTTGGCTTTCCTTGCAATCATGAATGCTATGCCACTGCTGGAACCTTGGGTACAATGACATAGGGGACCACTCCTCAGCCTTTGCAGCCCTCTGTGATGCAAGGCAGGTTTCCCCTTCCTGGCAGGGCTGGTCCTACAGGCACTACTGGGTGTTGAGCTCTCTCTTTTCTTGCTCTGTGACCAACTGTCTTGTCTGCCTTTCCCTTCCAGGTCTGAGAAGTGTACTGTTTCTGAAAGCTGTGAACCAGGTGAGGAATAATTAATTTTCTCTCACAAAACAGTGGTATTGAGGGCACACTAGAGGAAGATGTCTGCAAAGTAACTTGCATGTATGACACCTAATTGCACCACAGTACAGTTCTCTGGGGGATTTATCCCCATTTGATAGATGCAAAGATGAAGGCTCTTACCCTGTGACTCTCTAGCTGGTGCCCAAAAGTGCATAAATTGAAATAGCAAGACTTAAGTCTGTGCTTAAATGCAAAACTAAGGGAAGTCTTCAGTCTCTGAATTCCTTTGAAAGCTACCACTGAGAAGTCAGTGGTGTCAGTGGACCATAAATGAGAAGAAAGTGCTTTTCCCCAGATTTAGGGGTTTGGATCCATTGAAACACCACACCAAGCTTCCCTGTCTTGATTCCCCAAGCTGAAAGCTGGGACTCAACCCCTTGCAGTGGATCTTTCCCATCCTAAGAGAGAAAGTTTATCTTGACATAAGAGGCAACTGGGCTGAGCACTGTGGGCAGCCTCCTCCTGGGGCAGCCTGTCAGCACAGACTCCTGTCTGCTGGGGTTGAAACTACACTGAATTTTGCTGGGGTTCAGCTGATCACATCCTGGTGTGATGTAGTCAGCTCTCAGAATAGAGGCATGTTCCAGGCAGGAGTTTGGAAGCATTAAAAATGCCAGGAGCACCCACTGGAGACAGCTTCTTTAGTGTCCCAGTTCATTTTAAATTAAGAAAGCCAGGAAATGAGAGTTTAACAAGGGCCAGTGGCCAGTTTGAGGGCACCAATAGGTCATCCTATAGCTCCTGCCAGCCAAAGCTGTTTGTAGAAACCATGCCTACAGGTGTCCCTTTGGTTACCTCCTTGCTGTGGCCTTCATGCCACTGGGTCACTTTGCCAAAGGCTTGTTGATGCAGGATGCTCAGTTGGCACTGAGGTTGCAGCTGGCCACACTTCCCCTGCATTGGTGGGCAGCCATGGCATTGCTGGATCCTGTTGGCAAATGCCTTCCATTGCCTTTCCCCATAGGTACTTCAGGAGAGCTAGGTGGGATCAGGCAGATCAAAGTCGAACCAGACGAGCTGGACATCATACAGATCACCGTACCAGGTAGCTGCTGGCGTACCTTCTGCATGCAGTAGCCACTGCACAGGCAGGGCTGCTGCACTGTGTCTCAGCATTTTGCTTTGAGAAGAGGCATTTGCAGGGTATCTCCCAGCACAGAAGGTTCCCTCATGCATGTGCAATGGTCTTCATTTGCTGACAGTCATTTTAAGGAGCATATTGAGATTTCCTGGGAGCATTGGAAAGTGTTTTAGGGTTCTTTGTTGTTTTTCTCTCTCCTTCATTGCTTTCCTATCTTGCCTTTCCCTGGAGAAAGTGGAAATGTTTGCTGCTTTCCTTCACTCACAGGCTTGGAGGATCCCAGATACTGAGTGTAGGATGCTTTGGATGAGGGCCTTCATTTAGAAAACCAGCCTGGTTATGTAGAGTTCATATGGAGAAAAGGTCTAACATTAAGCAGGTTTAATATTAAGCATGTTCTGAAAATGTGTTGGAATTGTTGACACTGATGGAGGAAATTCTCCATGTTTCTGCCTGGAGAGGTCAATGCCAGTGGGTGGTGATGAAGCTGGGAGAGTTGTTTTCCACTTTCCTGACCTGGACAGCACAGCAAATGGTAGGATAATTCTCAGGGTTTAATGAATGGATTGTTAGCAGTTTGCATTTTCAATGTTCTTTACAACCATTAATTAATAATCTCACTATAATGAGGGCTGCAACAGGACTCAAACATGCCTGAAGGTGCACCCAAATTGTACCGGTCCCCTCAGTAAAGTGGTAGTTGGGGAGTCACTCCAGAATTGGCATAGAATAGACTTATCTATGGTTAATATAGGGGAAGGAGGAGGAACAAGGTATAGTGGTAGATCAAACATTTTAATTTTCAACTTGGCAGCTAATGGAAGAGAAGAAAGCTAGTATGTGGGGAGCTAGTGGTGCATGGGAGGAGCGGGGGTTATCACCACTTTTCCAGTGCCAAGGAGATCATACTTCAAGTCCAGAGTCCATCTTTTTTTACCTTATTTGAAGACCGAGTTCAATCAGAGAATACAGCTGATGGCAGGGAAGAGGATTTATAGAAAAGAGGTTCTCACCTACAGGGAGGAATTGATGAAAGTTGGATTTTTTATCCCCTGAGTCAGAAGTGACCTGATTGAAGTGGATGAACTAGCTGAAACGTTATTTAAGGCTGAATTTGGATGGCTCTTTGAGGGTGTTGGAGAGCCTAACACCTGAGGATACAGGTTTAAAGGAAGAGGGCAGAAAAACAGAGTAAAAGAAACTCAAAGAAGGGGTGATTTTTTTGGAGGAAGGCAGCATTAGTGGAATAGTTTCCCCCCGTGTAGTAGGTAATTTAAGCAGCATTAAATTTTTAAGCCAAAATTGAGGGTCTAGATGGAATTCAGACAACTAAATAATTTTGAACTGTTTTTGCTCTTTGCCTTCTGTGGAGGCTAGGAAGAGACTTTTGTGTCTTTCCCTCAGGACGAGGGGTTAGATGTGTTTCAGGGATGAGCTCTGCGTGGTTGTGGGGAGGAAGAAGAGAAATGCATGCCCAGAGCAGCTTCTGGTGGTGCGTGAGGCTCCCAGGAGTGGGGTGCCCTTCGCTCAGTCCTTGCTGATGGGCCAGGACTCTCTGAACCCTGTTTTGGGGACAGTGTCCCTCTGGCATCAAAACAAAAGACGCCCATGGGTTTTTGTCTGCAGACCGATCGCCCAGTTCAGATGAGATGCACAACCTGGTGCCCCCACACATGGCCTCGGAGGAGTCGAGCTACATCCTGGAAACAGGAGGAGGTACCTGAAATGAAGCATCTGGGAGACTGTGCAATGGCACCCGTGTTCATGCATGTGTCAGAAATGAGTGAATACCATTTCTGAGCCAAAGTGATAGAGTTGGGACCCAATTCCAGAGTCTTGGCCTCTATCAGGCCAGCTGGGAGCAACAATAGACTAACTGATGGCTTTTCTGGCACTGCTGCTCCTTCCCAGCCCCTCTCCAACTCAAACATGCTACAAACTCCAGTCACTGCCTGTTTCACACCTGGGATCTACACGTGGAATGTGTGCTGGCCCAGTGGCTGCCCTAACTCCTGCAGGGTCTCTCCTCTCCCAGGGAGCACATGCAGAACTCTTGTATGTAGGCACTGAGTTTATTCTGCTGATACAGCTTCTGGCATGCTGGTACCAGCCCAGCCTCTGCTAGGACATGTGTTGAGAGGTTTGTGAGGGGAGGGAGCATTTGAGTGGCTGCAGGGCACCTGGAGAACTCCTGCTTGTCTGGTCTGTTTTTGCTGGTGACTGCTGCTGCTAATTCTGTTCTTCCTTGTCAGGGACAGAGAAGGGGCCCAGTGAGGAGTCTCGACATGAAGAAAAGCAGATGGAGGTCTCAGGTGAGTGTACAGTGAACTTTGAGCATCACCCATCATCATTTCTAGAAGGATGGATGTATTTTAGGTTGGGTTTTGTGGCATTCCTATGTTATCAGCAAAAAAAGCTTCTAAAACCTCAGCAGTGAAGAGCAACACCATGTTCCTGGATTCTATCCTCCCCTCTCTTGCCTGAATTTACTTTTCCACCTTTTTTTTTTCACTTTTGACTGCTAGCACAGCTCTGTGGCAGGTGCATCCCTGCCCTTCCTTGCTAGAGGATAAGCTTGGAGGCAGCTGTCAGAGGACTGGCACCGATTTGGGGCCATGAAGAGCATACAGCCAGCTCTGCCAGAGGTCAGGAGCTGCTCACCTGTGCCATGCATTGCTTGCCCTGGAAGTAGCTGATTCCTCAGAGCATTTCTATTTTTTTTTTTTTTTTACAGATGGTATAGGGGACGTTTTAAGTAATTTGAGGAAACAAGTTGAAATTCTGTTCAACTCACGATACGGTAAGATATTGAATTAACACATGTCCATCGTGCTGAGTCCTGGCCTTGTCACCTAGCATTTCCAAACCAGCAGCTAAGTAAAGGTGCCTTCTAATTTGTTCATTTACTGTCTGCTGGATTTACAAATGCATTGGAAATCTCCTTGGTCCTTGTTATTGCAGCTCTTCCCCTTGGTTTCCTTAGTGCCATTTCACTTGCTACAGCCCAGGAATTGCTGCCATGACCTTCAGCATTCCTCCCACAAAGGGAAAGTCCAAAGAGGTTCCCCCATCACTTGTTTAAAATATCAGAAAGGGTTTTCCACCCAGGGTGGTCTTTGCATAGCTCAGGAAGGCTGGTGGCACCTCGGTGGTAGGAGCTGGCATTCAGCATGCTCTGTTCACTGACTTTTAGAGGGGTTATTTAACCAAGCAAGGTCACACAGGCATTTTGAGAGCTGGCAGAAAGTTTTTCCCACTGATAGGGCCAGGAGGTGTGGCTCTGCTTGGCAGTCCTCAAAAATAGGGGGCAGACTTGAGCTACATCCCCCGGGCTGGTAAAACCCATTGCAACCAGGGAAAGGAGAAGGGCCCGGATGCTCTTGGGCAGGGTGATGCAGTGAGAACACTGCACCCATGCTTTAGTAACAGACTGGGAGTTGTCATCCACACTGGTGGGATTTTATCCTGGTTTTTCATCTCTGCCCAAACAGTGCTGCTTGGTATTGGCTGTTCAGTTGCTTTTGTAAGTATTTAGTAGAGCAAGGAGAGCCCTCACTATGTTGGGCTGCATAGGCTGATGGGGCGCCCCTGAGCATGTTCCCTGTCCCTTCACCTAGCAGAGGGATTTCCATGGGGGTCTGCATGTGAGCTCCCACTGCCTTGGGACCATTGCAGCCTTTAGAGGAAGGCAAGCTATGATAATGTAGCAAATGTAAAAGCCAGCTCCAGGTGGCTGCCTAGCTCTCTGCCTCATCTCTTGCCTGCCAGTGTCAGGAACATCCCCACCAGGCACAATAAACTCCCCCGAAACTTCTTCAGCTCCTGCACTGACATACCATGTTGCTGTTGCTTTGACCTGACATGGGGGTCCAGCAAATTAATGAGATTGGGTCCCCATGCAGCAAAAGCCATAGGAATATCAGAGCCGGTCAAAGTCCCCTACTCCAAGTTCCTGATGTACCCTGAGGACCTGTTTGTGGTGGGTTTACCAGAAGGCATCCTGCTGCGCCGCCCCAACTGCTTTGGGATTGCAAAGCTCAAGAAGATCCTGCAAGCAAGCCACAACATCCAATTTGTCATTAAAAGGTATGGGGGGGTGAGGTGGCAGTCCCTTTGGGAGGATGTTTCTGCTCAGAGCTCCTGCTGCTATGCAGTGTCCTGGGGAATAATTCAGCACTCTGTCACCTTCAATAAATGTGTTTGATTAGAAACAAGGGTTGTTGCCGTGTTGGAGCCATCTGTGGAAGGCAGCGGTGGTGTTGTCATCTGCCCCTTGATATCTTTTTTTGTTTTTAACCTGCTTTTGAAAAAAGTTGGCCACTGCAGCAGGGAGCACCCAAGGGTGGGTGAAGGAGCCTTTAAACTTCAGGGTGCCTTGGGCAAGGAGAGAGGCTGGTAGCCCTGGAGGGTTTTCTTACAGAACGTGGGTCCAGCTGAGGTCCAGATGTGCAAATGGAATGCAGCAAACATCAGGGGAAATGCTGACCCTGTGTTGGGGAGTGGAGGTTTCACAAGAACTGTGGGAAGGCTTTGAGCTTTGAGGCTATCTTAACACAATAGCATTGCCCTGAGAGAGGGAACAGTTCCAGCAGAGATGGATTTTAAGATGTCTTAGGTACTAGAGGGGTTTATTACCCAAATGACACAATCATTGTGGTGGGTGGATGAAACAGAAAATAAACATAGGGAGCATGGAGATTTTGTGGTGTCAGAGTAGCAGCTCCCAGGCCAGCCGAACCACACTTTAGGGTTTCTTTTGTCCTGACCTCAGACCCATTTCTTCTTCATACAGCTTCAGTACAGTTGTAACAAGCCCTGCTATCACCTCACTGTTCAGTTTTAGCACTAGGTACTCAAGTGACAATTTTTGGGGCCAATTGTATGTTGAAAGGAGCCATGCTTGGCTTCTCTCATCCTTGAGAAATGTCTGGGACCATGTCTACTAACAGTCTCTAGCTGCAGACTTAAGCTGCTCAGTCATCACCTGCTTAATCTTATCCTAGGGAGTGTCACATTGGTTCATTAAAGAGTCTCTCAGTGTGAAAACTATGTCCCACTGGACATAGCCACCATGAGGTGTCCACCCCTATATGATGTTAGATAGGGTGAGTGGTTTGTTGCCGCAGGAGTGCTGTCCTGGGGATGCTGGGGCAGCAGGGTGTCACTGGCAGGGGAGGTCAGTCGTGTGACCTTTGCTTCTCCCTTTTTTTCCAGACCAGAGCTGCTGGCAGAGGGCATAAAGGAGCCAGCATCGGACAGCCCAGCAGCCAAAGGTAGGCTGAGAGACACCCAGCAGCTGGGGCATTAAGGGCTAGGTAGGAGAGGAGTGAGAGTGATTTCCTACAGCATGTCTCTTGCCTTCCCTCCCCATCTCATTTTTTGGCTGGAAACCCCCTCCCATGCATCCCCCTTGGCAGCACTGCAAATCCTAATTCCTCTTATGTCCCTTGTCTCAGCTGCCAGCGAGAGGGACTCGAGCGAGGTGCTGATGGAGGACGCTGTGAAGAGACAGGGCTTTCAAGGTGGGGGGCTGGAGGCATCTGTGGGGGCCGAGGCAGAGCCCCTGGCCCACTGCGGGTGCTGCATGGGACAAACAGATGTGGGAAGGGAGCACTGCGGGTGTTTGGGCTCAGTGGGTTGGCAGGGGAGCAGGGCAAGACTGCAAGAAAGGAGAGGAGAAGGTGTGATCAGATGATGGGAAGCATAGGCACCAAGAAGACAAGATATATGGCCAGGACAGGCAGTCCCACAGGTCAAAGGAAGAAGCTGGGAGTGCTGTGCATGGTGCCCTAATTAACCAACTTTGCTTATCTCCATCTGACCTTGTGAGATGCATAATTAAGTTTCCAAGCCTTGAGGTTTGCCTTTTCTGGGACTTTTTTCACCTGGGTGATGTTTGTATAACTGCCACTTGAGATCAGCATGCGCTGGCAGCAGCACGGGGGCTCCCTTGGGGGAAGGAGCGATGACAAGAGGTCTGTGGGCTGAGCAGGCAAGTGCTGCCCTGCTCAAGCATCCCTTCTTGGGCCTTGGGGCCTGTGAGGGTTTGCACAGGGACAAAGCTTTTTCAAAGCCTTTGGCTTTAATGAGAGGGTTTGGAATGTGTTTTATTTTAATGCTGGTAATTATCTCGACTGAATCTTCAATTTCACGTGACTTTTTTATTCTTAGAAAACAGGCAAGGGGAAAAAACCCCCATATTTATGTTTAGATTATTTTTAAGGACTTTGAATGGCCCACTCCAGAGATTAGCTAATTGCAAGATAAGGACTTCCCTATAATTAGAAAATAGCATTACTTAAAAGTCACAGAGTGCCTTTTAATTTGCCAGCAGAAGTCCATAATTGTTTCTTTATTTTACAGAAAATTATGATGCCAGGCTTTCCAGAATAGACATCGCTAACACACTGCGGGAACAAGTCCAGGATCTGTTCAATAAGAAATATGGTGAGAAACCAGGCTGGGAGTTGGTTTTATTCACCTCCTTATTCTCTCCTAATTTTTTTGCTGCCTATATCTCCTCTCTCCTCCTGGCTGATGCCTCCTTGCCAGGTACTCTCTCTTCCCCCCTGCCCACCCTGAGTCGTTGGCACTTGGAGGGCCAGGAGGGAATGGCAGATCTGGGAATTAGTGGTCTTTGCTGCAGGAGCACAGCAGGTGGTGGGAGGTTGGGAATGAAATGAGAACAGGCCACAGCGAGCTTTACTCACTTGACCTCCTGGATTGCAGTGCATTTCACAGTTATGGATAACCTGGGAGGTGGTGTCCATGGTTAAATGTACCCCTTAACCATGAGCCCATCCGCATGTTCCATCTCTCCACTGGTGACCTGAGGTGTCATGGGGCCATTGAGACATAAATAATTCACCCTTGTGTTGCCAGTCCAGATCCACCTGGGTCACTTTAATCTCAGTTTCATCTGCCTGTCTGTTGTTGTGCTGTTCTTCGATAGCTCAACTCCTGGGTACTTGTGCATCATGACAGACTTCTACAGCCAGCTTCTCTACCTGGGCAGCAATGTCTCCCCACAGTTCACCAGCCCAGATGAGTTTCTCTCTGTGCTGCCAACTGGCCTTTTTTTCATTGGTCCAACCACCCCCACAGAGCATTTGCCATCATCCACAAGTCAGTGCAGAGGTAGAGTGCTGACCATTTCTCTCATTCAAGATATCTAAAGCCAGCTGGATGGCCTGAAGCTCTGCAACTTGACTTGATTCACCTTTTCCCCCAATAGCTTCTGTGACTCACTGTGTAGGACTCCATACAGCAGCTTTCTATTGTCAGTGTGTCCCTACAATGTTGTAGGAACTGTCAGTGAAAAAAGTGTGTCATCTTTCATTTTCTGGTAGCTAATTATATGGTGAGGCCTCTTCAGCATGTCTCACCTCCTCCTCCTCCTCCTCTGATGATAGTCCAAAATGTTTGCCTTTAGACCAGTTCATGATGATCCCCAGGATCTCTGGGTGATGGGAGTTTCCTGTCCAAGCTCGCTGTGTAATCAGAGTGATCCACTTGCTCTGTGTGGCACCAATGACATGATGTGTAGAAAGCACTTTTCCTTTGAACATCGAGCCCAGCACTGCCAGTTGGGATGCCAGGAGGAGCTGTGCTTCTGTGCCAATCACTTCTGAAGCAGCTTGAACCCCTTCATAAGCGGCCAGGATCTCTTTTTCAGTTGAGGTGTAACAGGCCTGGGATCCTTTGTATCCCCAACTCCAGAACCACAGGGAGTTGTCCTTGAGAATCCCAAAGTACATTTTACCTGAGACTCTAGGAAGGACTATTCTCTCCAGCTGCATTGTAGAACACATTTTTCACATCTTGTCTTGTCCTGACTGGCCCAAGAGCTACTACATGAATAACCTCCTATTTAATTCATTCAAAAACTTGTTTTTCAGGACTTCACTTAAAATCATTCTTTTTCCATGTCACATGATAGGGTTTACAATCTGACTAATCTGGAATATGCATCCTTAAAAAATGCACAGCAGCTAGGAAAGCCTATGTTTCCTTCTTGCTGGTTGGTGGAGACACAGCTGATATTTTGTTGACCATGTCGATTGGATTGGAATCTGACAATGTCCATGTTGCCATTTTACTCCTCAAAACTGAATTTCCTGGGCAGGTAGGTCCCTTGACCTTACTTTGCTTTATGGCAAAACCAGCTTTAAGGAGGATCTGGATTACCTTCTCCTCTTCCTCAGAAACCTCCTCTGCTGTGTTGCCCCATTTGATAATGTCATCAATGTCCTGTAAGTGTTCTGGAGCCTCACCCTTCTCCAGTGCAGTCTGGATCAGTTCATGGCAAATAGTGAGGCGGTGTTGCCACCTGTGGGACAGTCAGTTCCAGGTATACTGGACACCCTCCATGTGAAAGCAAACTGCACCCTGCTGATAAAGCAATGGAGAAAAACATATTAGCAGCATCAGTGGTGGCACCACTTTGCCGCCTTGGACTATAGTTCATATTGAAGCTCCAGCTTGTCTGGCATAGCAGCTTTCAGTGGTGCTGTGACTTCATTCAGGCCATGATAGTCCACTGTCAGACTCCACTCTCCACTGCACTTCTGCACTGGCTATATAGAGCTATTAAAGGGTTTAATGGGTCTGAGATGGAGTTCATTTTCCTGTAGCAGCCCTCTCAGTGCTGTAGTTTGCAGTGGTAGCTAGAAAGGTGTTGATGACACACCAGTGTTTTGGCTGTTGATGACCAGTGTTGGCACAGCATCAGCACTGTCTCCACAAAATTTTCCCCTGTAAGTATAGAAGAATCTTTCCAGAAGATTTATTTCAAGGAGACAAGGGTTTATGTCACTCAAAAAAGCTTTGCTGCCTGGGAAAGAGAAATCTACCAGGTATAGTCTTATGTGTTTTCTCCTCCTGTTGACTCCTGGGTATGAGAGAAGATAAGTTTCTTGCAGACATGTTTGAAAAGGCCCCCACAGCAGGTGGGCCAGGTGGATGATAAATAAGCCCTGAGGAGAAACAGCAGGTGCATATTTTTCATGCCCACTGCAGCTCATGCAGAAATGTTAGTGTTCTCAGCTTTCAGAAGTAAATTTTCCTAAATCCTTCCACTGCCTGATACCTGGGAGTACCTGCAAGTAATCTTTCTTCATGCCCTCCATCAGTAGGCTGGGGGTGGGAAAGATCCTGTGGGAGGGAACACAACTGGGCCAACTGTCCCAAGTTAACCAAAAAGATATTCCATACTATAGGACATCAGCTCAGATATAAAAGCTAAGGATAGAAGGAGAAAAGAGGGGCATTCATTGTTTACAATGTCTGTCTTCCCAAGCAACCTCCATGCATGCAGAAGCCCTCTTCCTGGAAAGTGGCTGAGCATTGTTTGCTGATGAGAATAAACCTTTTTTTCCTTGCTTGTGCACATGCAAACTTTCACATGTGCTTTATTGAACTGCCTTACAACCTACGAGTCAACTTGCATCTTATTTTCTTTTCACTCCCTGTCCAGCTAGGAAAGGGGGTGATAGAGTGGCTTGGTGTGCACCTGGCCTCCAGCCAAGGTCAAACCACCACAGAGGTTTTGCTGAACGCTCCCTGGCTCTCCAGTCCATGAATCATCTTATGGATGGTGGTCACAGAATTCTGGTTCGTGCAGTATTGCAGATGGGGCACTGTTGTGGTGGAGTTCTGTACCTGTTGTTCTTTGATCCTCAGCAGCCCCACAGCAGAAGGGTCCTTTGAAAGACCACACAAGGTAATTCAGCTGTCTGATTTTTTCTATCTCTACAGCAGCTTTCTTTATAATGCCCTTTTGGGTCCCAAGTTAATCTATGCCAAGGATACATGGGGCCTGTGGGCCAGTCACAATGGGGTTTTTTGCCATTCATTCTTGGTCAGGCTCACTTCACCTTCCAATACAGTTATCTGTTGGAACTCCCCTGACACCCCAGAAACAGAGATGGATTCTGCCCCTACATATATTAGTGACATCAGGGTATATATTGGGCACCAGTGTCAACTAAAGCTTTATCTTTTTGTGGATCTGATGTGCCAGACCATCAGATCCACACAGTCCTATAGTATGGTATTCCACCCACTTGGGCACACTATTAGATCATCCTTGAGAGAATACCTTTCCCTTGTGCTTGACAGGAGTTGCCTCCAGAGGCTGAGAGTTTCTGTCCCCTTCCCCATACCCTTGCCAGTGCCCACATACTGGGACAGGGGTTTCACTACCATCTAGTTTCATATCGTGGGCTGCAGTATCCCACCACTGCAAAAGCCAGGTCTCCAGGGGCTCACCTAACTGACAAAATATTTTTGTTTATCCCACAACTCACCCAGGGATAGGGATCAGGTGATTATCTCTGGCCCTGCCTCTTCCTCCTGTTCTGAGGGCCCTGCTTTCTCTTCATCCCTCACCAAGTGGACTGATTTGTTCTTGTATTTCTTCTGTATAAGGCTGACTGCTACTGGCACAGAAGGTTCCTCTACTTAGGCTGCAGTTTGAGTGGCCACAGCATCTGTTGGTCTGCTTTTCTCCTCCTCCTCCTTGTCCCCCTGAGGCTGCTGTCTAGTATCCAGTATTGTCTGATAAATAGCAGCCAAGGCCCAGCACATTGCATAACTTTGCGCCTCTCTAGAACTGCCACAGCATTTTTCTTTCAAATAATCTACCACTTTGTAAGGGTCCTGTAGTTGTTCAGAGATAAACTTCCAAGCTGGAAGGAGAATAATTGGAGCAGAAAAATCACTCAAAAACTGGCCCATTTTCTCCCACCTTCCGTGCCAACTGTGACTATGCACCTCTGCATAGATCTCGGAATGACCCTCCTAAGGATCTGTTTTGTAACTCTAAACATGATGTAGATGGCACTGAGGAGATCTGGCAGACCTAGCAACAAGAACATACTTTACTTAACATCCAAAGGGAATTTAAAATTCTCAAAAGCTGTTGTAACAGGCCTGAAGGAGAAAAAGAGGGTGAAAAGCCAGGGAAAATCGTCATTCCCTGTTCCCTCCACAGGCTGGGTGTGATTATTAAAGAAACCCCAGAGGTAGCACCCAAGTCCAGGGCAGGGGAGCAACACTGAACACACATCCCAAATGACCCTCATAGCCCTTGATGTTATCATGTCATAAACTGTTATTCCCACAGTACAGCAACAAAACAATCCTGATCCTTCTACCTGCTCTGAAAAAGCACTGTGAGTAGCACACAGTTCATATATAGGAGTATATACAGGGTTAGGTACTACAACCAGGTGAGTAGACAAAGCAACATTGTGACCTAATAACTTCCATGTCCTAGCTATGGCTCCTTCTGGCTACTTCAAAAATTAACCTTGTCCTGGCTGGAACCAGGACACCTCGTTTTCTAGGCAGGGGTAAGACTTGTGCAAGGTTTCTTGTGCAAGGAAACATGTAGCCTTGGTCCTACAGGTCCCTTGGAGAGGGAACATACCTATGGAGTTATCTCCAAATAATGTCCCAAAGCAAAGAACGGCAGCTTTCCATCCCTGCCACTTGGGTGGGATGCAGTGCTTGGGCATTGTCATGCAGAATGGTGCCTCTCCTTGGTCCCACCAGCTCTGCTGCACATGAGTGCCTGTCTTGGGACCCTGCTACTGCTGTCATGGAGGCAGCCTGAAAATGTTGGTCCCTGATCTAATGCTGACCTGGTGCCATGAGCAGCCTGCTCACGCTGGGCCATGCCTTGGTGAGGCTGCCGATGGAGCCAGACCCTCAGCAGTAATGGCATCCCTGGCATTCCACATATTTACTGCTTACTGACCCCTGACTTCTCTCCTAGGTGAGGCCTTGGGGATTAAATACCCTGTGCAAGTGCCGTACAAGCGGATCAAGAGCAATCCAGGGTCAGTGATTATAGAGGGACTGCCCCCCGGCATCCCCTTCAGGAAGCCCTGCACCTTCGGCTCACAAAACCTGGAGAGGATACTGGCCGTCGCTGATAAAATCAAGTTCACTGTGACAAGGTACATGGTGACAGGTATCAGCCATCCTGCAGAGGGGGAGAGGAGGGAGCCTGGCTAAAAGCACCCCCTGCTCTGCAGCCCCATTGGGGCCAGGCTGTAAAGGCTGTAAATGCCTCCAGCCCCCCAGGGCAGCAATTAAATTGGCACCTAAGGTCAACAGAAAGAAGGGGACCATAAAATAGACACTCCTCCTCTTTCCTCCCATCCACTCTCTGGGGAGACACCAGGGAAGACACTGGCAGAAGAAAAAGGTGCTCTATGTAATTGATGTACTGGCAGAGAAATCCCAGCCCCTTTTTTAGGAGGCATGAAACAGATTATTGCTGGTGAAGGGCAGTGCTTTAGCATTGCCTGTTCATGCCAGGGTCCTCTGGGGTTTGCAGCCAGAGGGGATGGACACAAGTGGGAGGGGAAAAGCACTTAAAGCACTTTAGCAGTGTATCACACTAAGGTGAGAAAGGGAAAAAAATGGATTTAAGAGTAGCTCCGTCATCCTGTTCGTGGACCATGCTGCTTGTCTTACCAGCAGGGCATGGAGTATGTGCTACCCCTAGCAGGTACATCGTCCCCACAGAGCTTCTGCTGGTCTGGCATGAGTTGTGCCACAGCCTATGAAGGACAGGCTGATCCTCAGCCCTTGCTGGACCACAAGAGGGTGTTCAGTTCAGGCGTGATGGCTTTCCAGTACCATTTCATTTTAAATCTCCTTTTTTCCTTACTTTTCACAGGCCTTTTCAAGGACTCATCCCCAAACCCGGTAAGAGATAATGCCTTTTTGCTTAAGCAGTGCATTTGCCAGGTATTTGGTGGTGGTCAGGGAATTGTAGACTGTGGATGGCAAGCAGTAGTTTTATCTGCTGAAGGAAAGTTGACTCAACTTCACTTTCTTGGTCTTCCCACTTGGGTTTTATTGTTGTTTGGTGCATTTGTTGCCTGAGACAGCTGGCCTTAGCATCACCCATCGGTACTGCTGCTGTTTCCTTGAAATGATGCCATTTTTCAAGAGCTAATCTATGGGAGGATCTGTATTCAGTATAAGAAAGCACCCATTTTCTTAAGCATTTTCTTAAATCTGTGTTGCAATGAACTGGCAGGTTTCATGGCAAGGGAGGATCATGAGAAGGGGTGATTAACCACAAGGGTCTATGTTGGGCTGCAGCAGTGTGGCAGTGAAAGCATACTGCAGCTTGTGGGCATTCCATGTGCAGATACACTGAGGAGGACATGACAGTGGAGAGGGCAGGGTGTCCAGGGTGTGCTCCATACACAGCTGCTTAAATCAGAGCTGTGTCCTTTGCTGTGTGTCCCTGCAGTAGCTCTCTCATTTCTAGGCCGCCCAGTAAAGAGAGCTGCTCTCAGAAATGTAGGTAAAAACCTGTCTCAGTTTTAAATGTCTGTAATTGTGACTGTTGGAAGAGCACAGATGTGTACAAGGAACCTTGACATCTTTATTCATGGCTTCTCATTTCCTTGGCCAGCCTCTATGGCAATGGTAGAATTTAGGAAAGACAAATATGGCAGAGAGGAAAACATTTATATGCCCTTATTGGGAACCACAGAAAGATGTTAGAGCTCTAACAAAAGGTGAGAGGCTGCCAGAAAAATTCAGATATGGTTCTTATGTTCACCCTCTGTTGATTCCCTGTGTAGTGTCCAGCCTGAGACCTCTGTGGACCTTAGCCTTAGACTTGTATTTTTTGGTCCTAAGCAGCAATGTGCTGGCTCACAGACCTTAAATGAGCCCTTGGTGAAACACAAGTTTTGCAGAACTCTTGTTTTCCACGGGATTACACGGCTGTGGATCTGCACCTCCAGCCTCATCTTGTCTTCCCATTCCTTGGTTGTAATTGGTATAATTACGTTAAGACACACTGATCTAACACAAATCACATCATTAACAAAGGAGCACATTAAAAGGCAAATACTTCAACCTGCTACCTGACTGGGAGATGCAGCCTGATAAATATTGATGTAGAGGAAATTGATTTTCTTTTCAATGCACATTTTCTTCCCTCCTTCTCCAGATGAACACTCCCCCCATGGACTGGCCCTTCTACTGCAAACCTAAAGATATTTTATTTTGTGTATTGTGGTACCCTGAGTGGGCTCAGAAGGTTGCAGCAGCCCTGCCAGGCTTGGTGTTTCACTCCCTCTCCTCCCAATGAGGTTTTTAACTAAGAGCAGTCAGAGGTGAGGGGTTTTCCTTAAATGACATCTCGATTTGTTATAGACTATTGCCCATACTTGCCAAATCTTTAGAGACAATTCCAGGACTTACTATTATTTTTTAGTAGTCAGATTACCACTGGAACATCTCCTCCAGAAAAGAACAGTTTGTATTTTGCCCCCTCCAAAATCCCCATTGGCAGCAATTAACCTGTCATTTGCTTTTCCACCACATTACACCAAAGTGGATGGTAGTGACACAGTTACTGCCTTGGGTTTCATCGCTTTTCACCTGCATTAAAGAAATGAATGATTTCCAACTAGCCATAGATCATTTAAAATTAAAATTTAAGAGTGTGCTTTTTTCCTCAATCTTGTGTAGCGAAGCCCTACCATGTAAAATGAAGAGCAGCAGTGTGCTTAGCATTCAAAGAAAAATCAATAAAACATCCTTTTGTTTCATAGAGGAGAGTTAAAACTCCCAATCAGGATGACATTGCAGAAGTCTCTAAATTTGGAAAGCCCAGGAGGTGACTTTATAAATGTAAGGGAAGTTTACGAGTTCTGTGGATCATTTTGGCCAAAAATTACATGAAAAGTACGCATTTTAAGGAAAAGGAGACATTTACCATAATTTCTTTTCAAAAAAATCACTTTGATTTTAGTTGCCTTTAGTTTAAATTATGGAGTTTAATTTGCTTTAAAGTTGTGCATCTCCTGCATTGTAAAGAGCATTCCCAATAACTGCAGGACTGCAGCTCGGTCTCTTTTGTGGACATCCATTTTTTCAGTGCAACAGAAACAGATAAAAGGTTTTCAATATAATGTGAGCATCTCACATGCTTTCTTCTCAATACAGTATGTAATTTCTCTTTTGAGATTGTATCTCCTGTCTAATGGGAAATGGGGATGGGGGAGCTGCTGGTGCAGAAGCAGCTGAGGGCTGTGTGCCTGCAGGGATGCTGTTTTCAGAAGGAGATGGATTTTGGGGAAAATGAGGCTGGTTTTTGGAAAAAAAACATTCCCCAGAGGAGGTTTGCAGCCTCTCAAAGATGGGACAATGGCCCTGAGGCCACTGATACCAGCACTTCACCTGTGTGGCTCCCCAGGGGCTTTAACCTAGAAGTACAACAACCTCCTGGCAACCAGATGTTTTTGGTTTGATTTCCTTTGTCTTGTCTCTGCACTGCAAAAAAAGTTTGGTCTCTGCTCTGCAAAAAGATCTTCAAAACCCCTTTTTGAAAGCAGAATGGTCTTTCAGCATTAAGCTGGAGTGAGTGAGCAGGGTGAAGCTACAGTACTGTAAACACTGCACTTATCCTTTCTTTTTTTTCCCTGAGACACGGAGATACAAAACTGGCTTAATATGAGCCTTTGAGAAAAAATATCAAGCATAAATAATCTAGCACACACATGAAAAAATCTTTCTGTATGTTAATTTTTATGTGTTTTGATTGAAAATGTACCCCAGCTCCATCTGTCCTATTCCCCAAGCTCCCTACCACCCTGATAGATATTTCCCATACTCCAATTAATAAAGTAGGGCAGGCAGTGTTCTTTAATTAAAAAACCCACACATCCAGGCATCCTTTTTATATATTTTTTTCTTTTTTAAATCACTAAGAGCACAATCCTCTTCAAGACTTTGATGAGATATGCCTCACATTGGAAACTTCTAGCAAGAAAAAAGGAAAAGAGGAAAGCAGTGGTAGGGGCTGAGTGCATCTTGCACCATCACCAGGTTGCTTTTTGAGGTCCATGTCCCTCTCTCTTCACCCATCAGCCCCATTTAACCTCCATAGGAGCAGCTAGGCCCAGGGTGAATTATTTTTTGAGTGTTCAGCTGGTCACTATTTCTAGTCTAAAGATGAAAATTCAAGCAGGTTGAACATATATATAAATATATACATCTATATAGATATGTAGATGTATATATATGTTTGTAATTATGAAGGTTAAAATTCAAGCAAGTAGTATGAGTAGCTGTAGAACTTCAAAGCCTGTCTGTGATTACAATAATCACCTTTTCCTAATTTTGGTCTCCTTTTCTCATTTGCCTTTGGGGCATCCTCTTGCTGTCAAGAAGGCAGCAACATCACTCAGCTCATCCCGGCCCTCATGTTCACTTTACCTCCCTCCTGCTCCCTGCCACCTTCATATCCTGCTGTGTCCTTCAGAGACCCCCAAACCCCATTTTTCAGGGTGAGATGAGTGGTACTCCATCCTGGCTGTGGTCTGGTACTTTGGAATGCGCTCCGTACTTTGCAGCACGGTGGCCCTGAGCCTGGTGGGGTGCTTCCCATGGTTAAGGCTGAGCAGCACGTGTGAGTTAGCAGGATAAGAAATGTTAATTGTCTTTCTCAACCAGCATGATTTCATAACAGCACCTTGAAATCTTTGCCTAAAATAATGCAAATGCCTTTGAGTTGCTGCCAACCAAAGGAAATGCTGTGCTGCCCTTCCTAAACCTGTTCTGATCCATATTGGAATGATGCTGCCATATGTTTCTCTCCCTTGATGCCTGCAGTCCGCTTGCACTCCTTCCTGCACTCCCACCTGCATTCCTCCATGACAGAAGTCATGCCAGGACTTTGTTCCCTCTTAACTTGGATTCTAGTTTGGTTTTCCCCATCTGCATCTCTTCCACTTTGCATAAGCATTTAATGTGGAGAATGCTGCCCACATGGCCCACACAGGCAGGGTGTCACCAGTGATTTGGGGGATCAGGCTGCAGAGAGCATCACTTATTTCTGGGCTGTGTGATGAGTGGGAGCTGCAACCACTTACAGCAGAATTTGTCCTCCTGTGGTCCAGCAGTGCAGGGCCTGGCTCAGTCCTTAGCTCGTGAGGGTCTGGGGTCTGCCCTGCAGCACCCTGGGCAGAACCTCGAGTTTTTCTATTCCTTTGGTGCTGCTAAAGCAAAGGGCTCTCATCCTCCATGAAGGGCATCAGCAGAGCTTTGTGATGCAGTGTTTGTTTTTCTGAGCCTGCCCGAAGTATGGAACACATACTTTGAGCTACTTTGAATTGCTTATGCATATATTTAGGAAATTTGGACACATGCACCTGCCCTCTCCCAATCCCCTCCAGTTTGCTGATGCCAGTGTACTGTAGTTTGGCAGCAAAAGCCTCCCTGCTGAGCCCCTTTCTCACCCTGGTGCTGCAGGCCAGACTTCCTCACTGGCTGTCCCCATGTCTGTGACTTCAGCAGGATGAGCTGATTCATTCCTCCTTTTGCCCATCATGCAAATCCTGGCCTTAGTCCCATCACTGCTGCTTTTCTCCAGGAAATTAATTTCTTTTTGATACCGCTCTTTGGTGTGAGTAGCAAGCATCAGTCTCTCTCCAGGGATTCCTTTTTGTCCTATTTTCCCCCATGGCTGCTGAACTGACACAAGTTTCCTGTTTGCTTTTCATCTGCTTTAACCTCAGATTTTATTTTTCTTCTGGTGCTGGAACAGCCATGCAGTGCAGCCCTGCTGCTCTGGCACATGCCAAGAAGGCTGCCATTTGGCTGTGCAGCCCTGGGCACGGGAGAGACCTCGAGCTGCTCAGGAGTGCAGCATAGCTTAAGGGATGCTCAAGCAGATTCCAAACAAAGGAGGCCTTGGTATGAGGTGGAGAGCCCAGCTCACCACTAAATTACTCACCCAGCAGTTATTTAGCTACTGAAAATGTCTCTGTACTAAGGGGCCCCAGGACTGCTAGGGACAGTGTTGTTCTGGCTTTTGCTGTTGTTTATGACCACGAAACCAAGCTGCAGCACTCATGGCTCTCTTTTTCTTTCTCTTTCTTCTTTTTCTTTTTTTTTTGGTCTTCCTTTAACTTGTGTTGTAGCCCCTAGACGGATAACATCCTTGGAAAAAGCCTACGCTGCCTTGAATGGTATGTAGCTCAGTTGGTGCATCGTAGATGGTAGCAGACAAGAAATATACTTCTGTTTTAATATGGGAATGAAAATGTCTAAACCCCCCAAATTTCAGGTATTGTTTTTTCCCCTCTGCTCTGTTTCCCTGTGATACCCCAAACTGAATGGTACGGTGTTTTATTGTTGTTATTAATCCTCTGCATTTCGAAGCACTGTTGCTGTAGTCCCTAGGCATCAATGCCAATTCTGCTTCAACCAAACCAACCTGCCAGCTCATCCATGTGTCCCAGCAATTAATTTGTTAAAAATCCACTTACCATTCATAAGGAGAGCTTGCATGGATTTGGGTTGGGGGATTTTTTGCTTTCCTTTAACACATACTCTGGGCCAGGGTTGGTGCGTAGCCATGAAGGCCCCGGGGATTTAAGATTACAGACTGATGAATGGGAGTAAGGAAGGGTTTGGTTGCCTGTACCTGTGGCAGGGCATGGCATAGCTACAGCAGATCCAGCCTTAGTGCCATCAGCTGGGATTCTGACTGTTTTTCTAGGTGTTAATTGCTGCTCCTGCAAGTTTATAGCTCCATTTTGAAAACATACATGTGTTGGGGTAATTCTAAATGCATTTAAACCCCAGTATTTGCAGAATAGCCTCAGTAAAATCATCAGGTTTATTCTAGATTTGCACATGGTTGTGTAACTGAGTTGCAGCCATGAAAGCTGGAAGGGGAAAGAATCCTCTTAGGATTCAGGGCCAGATCCTGGCTGTTGCAGGCAACCTTCCCTGGCTGGGTGTTTCTTTGATGTGTCTGGGATTGGCTGCAGAAGGGAACTGAGCCACATTCTCAGGAGGATTGGCAGTGTTGGGCAGTGGCATTTTGCCTGATGAAACAGGGTTCATGACAGGTGTTTGAGTAGCAGGAGGTTGTTACTTCATGCCTAGTGGTCTGGTGGAGGATGGGCGTTGCCTTGAGCAGCACTCAAGGATGCTGGTGGTGGCATGGGAAGGAGGAAAGCTCCACTGGGTACCCTGCTCAGCCAGCTTCACTGCTGAGATCAAGGTTCTGCATGTGCCATTGTCAGTACAGACAGAACCATTGTTTATCTGTGGGATACCTTGGATTTGCTTTTGTATGGGTCTTTTTAAGTAACTAGAAGTGGTTTGGATCCCGTTGTCCAACAGCAGACACCTAAACCCAGTTTTAATAATTACTAAATACAACTTGGTGTTTTTCAAAGAAACATCAAGTTCTGACAAGTCCTACAGGAAGAAATCAAATGATGCTTTAAAAATGTGACCACTTGCATATAAATGCCTATGGAGTCCAGGGGTCCTGGCTTCAGGCAAGTAGGATTGGGGAAAAATGTTAATCAACTGGCTACTCTATAGGAAAAAAAAGGGTAACAGAGCTGAAACCAGCAGCATTGATAAACCTGCTTTATAGGAAGGACTCAGCACATTTCAGGAGCATCAGTGGCTTCCTGGAGTTGATTAATTCCCAAATCCAAATGGGTAAAGTTAAAGGGACATGGAGATCCCTCTTGCCTGGTGACAGAGGGGCAGGTCCCCAGGAAGCAATACCACTGGTCAGAGCCTCCTCTTTGGCTTCTCTGTTATGCATGCTCAGTTCCAAGTTTTTCATGTTTGTGTCCTTGGGTGGGAATTTGTGAGCATTGCCCACTGCAAGGTGGAAAAAACTCCCTTGGGATCTTGTTTCTGACATTCAGGTTGCCTAGGGCATGAGCAGAAAGGAAAGAGCTGCTGCGGTTTCAGTCCCAGAGAATTGAGTGAGAACACTGAATTTTGGTGTTTCTTTGTCTGCTACCATCTACATATCTATATGGGTGTATTTATACAGCCCAGAAACTGAGCATTGATGACAAGGAAGTCACAGAGGGAGCCCACAGGGTTAAGCCCCCACTGGCCTGCTGTGGCACTCCAAGGCATCACCTTGAAATCAGAGCTCCTTGGCAACATTTGGGTTTCATCTATTCTATTTAGTTTTTGCTCCATGCCATTCAAGCTGCTTTGTTGCCCTTCCTGAATCTGAAGCACAACTTGGTCCTGAGGTTTCTTTGCAGAAACTTCTTTTTCTTCTTTTTTAGTTATAGCAGCTGGGCAAAACAATTGTTTTCCGGGTGGAGAAGAGACTTTTTTGAGGCTAGATCTTGCAGGATCAGGATGGAGGTTTAAGGGTGCCAGCTTCTCTCCAGCACCTGCAGCAGCAGGGTGGCTGAGGTGTGGGATGGGGGTGTTTCTGCCGGGCATGGTGAGTGTTGGGCTCAGTCCTGTGCAGGGGGCAGAGGCTCCCAGTGGGTTTTCACTTTGCATTTAAAACCAAAACAAAAATCACGTAATTGCTTAAAATAATCAAAAATCATAATCACGTGCTTAAAATAAAGCTAAATAGCTGCAGACTGGGGGCAGAGGATGCTTGGATCCCTCATGGCAAGGTTTGCAGGTCTCACCTTAATGCTGTAAAAACCCACCACGAGACCCTGCCTGGAGCACTGCATTGAGCTCTGGGGCCCCCAACACAAGAAAGACCTGAATCTGTTGGAAAAAGATTCAGGTCCAGAGGAGGCCACAAAGACACCCCAAGGCTGGAGCACCTCTGCTATGGATACAGGGCTGGGAGAGCTGAGGGTGTTCACCTGGAGAAGAGAAAGCTCTGAGGAGTCCTTAGAGCCCTTTTCAGTACCTAAAGGGGCCCCAAGAGAGCTGGAGGCAAACTTTGAACAAGGACCGGGAGTGACAGGACAAGGGGGAATGGCTTCACACAGCCAGAGGGCAGGTTTAGATAGAATACTGGGAAAAAATTCTTGGCTGTGAGGGTGGGGAGGCCCTGGCACAGGTTGCCCAGAGAAGCTGTGGCTGCCCCATCCATGAAAGTGTTCAAGACCAGGTTAAATGGGGACTTGGAGCAACCTAGTCTAGTAGAAGATGTCCCTGCCCATGGCAGGGAGATGGAACTGCATGGTCTTTAATGTCATTTTCAACCCAAACCATTCAGTCATTTCATTATTTTTACCTAGTAGCTTCCCAGCCATGGTGACAGTGCCTGCCTTGGGTGTGATAAGGGTCCTCTTCAGGAGGAGGGAATGTGGGGAGAAGACAACACTGAGCTGGTTCTGCACTGCAATCCCAGCTGGCTTGGGGCTGGAGGGGTGACCCCAGCAAGAGACAGATACGGTTCATTCACTTGGTGATTTATACCTGTGGGGGTAAAAAAGCATCAAAGGGGACTAGTACTAACCCCAGTTGTTTATCATGAAGCCTCCTGAAGATACTAAATAGCTGAGGGTAAAAATCTACTGACTTGGGACACTGAAATGAGAGAACAAAGGAAAAACTGTTTAGCATGATCAGAATAATTGAAAATGCTAGTAAAGCAAAGCTGATTATATGGCATATTATAAAACAATACTGTACTTAGGAGCCTAACCATAAAAGTGCTCTCTTATTCCTTGATGTCACTCATGGGAGCATTCGTGGCACTGAGGGCCTGAGTATCCATTGCTTTGCATTTTTTCTGGTCATTTACAGCCCCTCAAAGTAGATGTGAAATGCTCTCAGCTATGGCAGTGTATAGCAAATGGAGATCTCTCAGCATTTTAGAGCTGCTTTGCACTGGGTTCAAGCACAGAGCAGTGCCTCTGAGATGTCTCCAGGCTGTGCTGGGGCAGAGGGACAGGGACGCTGTCCTGTGTTGTGGCAGTAGGATTAGTTTTCCAAGGGCTCAGAAGGAAACAAGGTGTGTTCATCCCTGTCCTTTCTTGCTTTTGCAGATGAGGATGATGCCAACAGGCTTGGAGAGAAGGTGATTCTCCGAGAGCAAGTGAAAGAGCTTTTCAATGAAAAATACGGTGAGTCTCCTCCTGCACGCATCACAGAGCAAGCCTGATTTTGCTGACAGCAGCTGTAGTTAAAATGAATTCCACCAAAGGCCTCTATTTATAGCCTGAGCACACAGCAGCTGCTGCAGTGCAGTTTCCATCCTGCTCCTCCACGTTATAGCCTGTCCCCAGGGACATCCCTGTGTCTTCCTCCTGGCAGGTGGGACCGTGACCTTCTTGTTAATAGCTCATCCTTGGCGAGGGGAAGGAGGATGGCAAAATGCAGCACAGGAGCAGGATTTGTTCAGACAGCCTTTGATGCGTTTTTAGCATGCCCTGAGCTGGCATGAACCATGATGTGTGTATTGAGTGTGCTCCCCTGTGCCAACCCCTGCCTCCTGAGCTAGGAGCAAGGCTGGAACCACATCCTGACATGAAGCACAGGTGGGAAACAACTTGCTGGAGCTGCAGCGAAAAAGGAGGTCAGAAGATTGAAGATGCAAAAATGCTGTGTGCAGGCTCCTTTGCCACCCAGCAAACCTCTCCATCCACCTGTCCTTGGGAAATAGAACAGCAAGAATAGCAGCTGGGGATGTGGGGAGCGTAGGAGTCAGTGCAGGGTGCATGGCCCAAGTGGCATCACTGTCTTGACCCTGCAGGTTTGGCTTCCCCTGCTCGTGGCTGTCCCTTACACAGCTTGTGTAAGTGCAGTTATTTGTCCTGTGAGTTCATGGGCTTCACAGCCAGGCCATGGCATCTTAATGGCACCCCACAGCTTCAGTGCCATGTCTCGCTTGCCTCCTCAAAATAATTGGCTGAGGGAGAAGGAAAATAGCCAAACTGGCAGCAAAGCAATGGGGAATGTCATTGTCCTACTTTCTCACCTCCCCTTGTCAAGGTTGCTCACCTTTCCCAACCCTGTTTATTTTGGGATGCTGCTTGCAGCAAGGGCTGTGTGTGTGCTGCTTTGAGGGTGGATTTGCCTCAATGAATGTGACAGAATATGGGCACAGCTCCCCAGGAGGCTGGTGCCCATGCTCTTGAGCATCTGTATTCATTCACCCCTTGGAAGGGCTGAGCCCAGAGCAGATGCCTGCTTTCTCATGGTCCCGGCACTGTTCTTGGAGCACAAGATGCCAGGTGGGCTCCAAGGGCAGACTTTCTGTGAGGAAAGCCAGAAATATGGCTGAGAGGCCATTCACACCTTCAGGTTTTGAGCTACACAGATGTGAGGTGAGAGCACGCTCTTACAGTTAGAACCAGCACAAGAGGGAGAGATGTTCATTGCTCCCCACCAAGTAGGAACTGAAGGAGTATCCAGAGAGGTAAACAGCAGGTTTGAACACACAGAAGGAAGTGTTTTTAATGCAGCAAGGAATTTAATTGTGGTATTTCATTGCTGTATGATGTTGTGGAGGCCAAAGAGATAAATTGATTAAAGAAATGGGCAAGAGTGATGTGATGTGATGTGATGTGATGTGATGTGATGTGATGTGATGTGATGTGATGTGATGTGATGATGAGGTATGGCTGTGATCTCCATCCCAGTGATACCCAGACCTGCTGACAGCCAGAGGCGAGAGGAAATGTGCAAATCTCTCTCATTTGCCCCATTTCTCAGGCTGTCTCCCACACTGCTGCATGTGGGACCAGCCATGGGCTGGTGCAGGTGTGGTGATGGGTGTGCTCTGAACTCAGCTGAGGCTCCTGGCAGGATTCTAAATGGAGACTAACAGAGCAGACAATGAACTGGGCAGGTAGATGTGAGATGGCTGGGTGGGATGTGGCTGCAGCAAAGTTTGGGCATCAAGGCAGCCATGGCTTCCTGAAAGTTCCCCAGGGCTCTTGGTTCTTCAGTTGGTTGGATCTGGAGCCTCGTGGGATAAAGCTGCTATGCTGTCCTCTGCTCTGCCATTGCAGGAGAGGCTCTGGGCTTGAACCGGCCTGTCATGGTGCCCTATAAACTCATCAGGGACAGTCCTGACGCTGTGGAGGTCACTGGGTTGCCAGATGATATCCCTTTCAGAAATCCCAATACCTACGACATTCATCGGCTGGAGAAGATCTTGAAGGCACGGGAGAGCATTCGGATGGTGATTATAAACCAGCTCCAGTAAGTTCCTCCAGCTTTGTGATGAGGGAAGGTTCTGTTCTTTAAGTGTTGTCCTTGCTGCTTCAGGCACAAGCACAGTAACTCACCATGGGGGCACTGGAGCCACCATGTACCTGTGGAGGACCCGTTCCATCCCCAGCATCCACTGTCCTGTATTACAGGGAGGTGTTTGCCCATGGGTGGGCACAGTGAAGGGTTAGCAGGGCTGGTTTGTCCCCGCTCTCTTGTGTAATTTGGGATGATGATGCTGGGAAAGGACATGACATGGGGACGGGAAACTCAGAGATGCACTGGGAACGCTCCTAGTCCCCTCTCAATGCAAAGGGGTGTCAGAGGAGGCAGCTCAGGGTCAGGGTGTGGGCTGTGTCCCAGCATGGGCAGGTGCACAGGGTGAAGCAACAGCATCTGCCTGACTCACCCCTTGTCTGTTCCACAGGCCATTTGCCGAAATCTGCACTGAGGCCAAACAAACAGGTAAGAGAAGGGCTAGGACATAGCCCTATAGGAGAGAAAATACATGGGCAAAATGGTGGTTGTGAGGTGGTGTTCAAACATCCCACATCCCTAGGGCAGGCAGGAGAGAAGATCCTATGTTCAGCAGGCTAAACATCTGTTCAGAAGCAAACCATCCTCTTAGATGATTCCACTTCTGTGAGCTGCCAGAAGACTGGGCTGTTTGGCTCAAACTTGCAGCATATTCTGGAGGATGTGATTATTCCTCTCCCATTAGAAATTTACTCACCATGAGCAATTTATTCACTGGCTAAAGTCCTTAATTTGATCCATCATTTAGCATTTGAACTTCTAAGGAAACAAGGTTTCTGTGATCACTGGTAATGTGTTTCTCTGTCTGTTCCATCCTCCCCAGTAAATCTTAACCACTTTTAATCAAATGTGTCAGAATTAGCAGCCCTAGAGATAATTATGATCCTATTAGTTTTATGAAAGTAGGTGGCTGGGTAGAGAAGGGAGGTCTGGCAAGCAAGAGCATGCCTGCAATGTGAGGAGAGCTGGAAGCTTCATGCCAGATCGTGGAAGCCGAGCGGATTGCTGCAGGGAGATGCTCTGTGGGAGGCGAGGTCAGAGTGGCAGGATGAGACCCCACATTTAGAGATCACTTGCAGGGCTCAGACACCTCATGCCTTCCCTCTCTCCTTGCAGAGAAAGACATCAGTGTTCCCAAACGGAAGCGGAAGAGGATCTCTGAAGGGAACTCGGTATCTTCCTCTTCCTCGTCTTCCTCTTCCTCCTCTTCCAATATGGAGTTGACATCATCAACAAATCAGATTTCACTTGTGGTAAAGCCTTCCAAATATTAAGGGGGTTACTGCCTACCTATCTTTCTACTTCAGGATGCTGCTGTCTGTTCGCAGAAACCATCACCAGCTCCCTCTGCCTGACAAACATTACGTAGTGTGATGTAAAATGTCACAAGCAGGGTTGGCAAAGGAGGGGACCTTTGTGGGACCACCTTTTCCTGACAGGTTTATCTTGGGGAGGGCCATAGAGCAAAGCATCTGCCACCCCTTGGGGCTCTCCTGCATCCCTCCCTGCTTGTGCCTCGTGGGTGCTCAGCTTTACTGGAAGCTGCACACGAGACAGACTCGAGCAAATTCCCCACTGGGTTAAAACCTGGGTGCTGGTGGCATTGTCTCGGGCCCATGGTGCCCGTGGCAGGACCCAGTGGTTGCGAGGATCCAAGCTCTGCCAGGTGTACCACCAGCTCGGTCCTGGGAGTGATGCAGAGCAACAAAACAGCAAAAATACAAAACAAAATCAGGGAGATGCAAACAACTCAACTCCCTCAGGGCTTGGCTCTTGTCACGATGATGCCAAATAAAAGTCCCCCAAAAAGTTCAAGAGAAATATAAATTTAGAAGGTTTTTTGTGAAGTTTGCCAGTGGTGTTTCGGTTTGGGGTCAGTTCTTTTCTCTTACTTGGAAAGTGGGAGCAACAGCTGGTGTCAGAACATGTCAGAGGTATGATGTATGCATGGTTTGGTGTTGTGTCCTAACAGAGACTTTTGCCTTCTTTTTTTTCTCCCTCTCTTTCAGCAATGGCCCATGAATATGTACATGTTAGACTATGGTGGTCTAAACGTCCAGATCCCAGGACCTATTAACTATTAGACCTCAATACCGAATAAGAACCTCAAATGAAAGAATAAATAAATAAATGTAATTTATGTAAAAAGTGTATATTCCAATATGTATCAATGCCTTTTAGTTTTTCCAATGATTTTTACACTATATTCCTGCCATCAAGGCCTTTTTAAATAAAAACAAAAAGTGTTGCCTTGCTCTTAAAAGTACTTATTTTTTTTGCACATAGTATTGATAAATAGCATTTATAGGTAAGAGTAAGGGCAGAAGGACATCCTTGGACAACCTTGTCAGGCTTTGGCTGCTCAGTAAATCCTTAGTGTCACCAGTACTTGAAGCCAAGAGGTTTGAAACATTTTAATGCTTCATTTAATTTAGATGAAAGTTGTAAAAATTTATGTAAAAAGCTGCTGGAAGAGTGGTACTGAACTGCAGTGGTGACAAATGAAGGAACCAGCCCTTCTGAGCATCAGGCATCTGCACCCATGAGTCCTCTTGGCTCCAGAGCTGAAGTGAGTTTACATTAAGGGGGGAGGAGGTTTCAAGCCTCCCAATAGGTGAGATCCCCCAGGCCTTCCCATCCAGCCTCCTGCCATCCCAGGCCTTGGAAAGGCACAGAAGCATTGGGTGCCATGTGTTTAACCAGCATTTGGACCAAGAAGAGATTTTCATCCAGTGAAGTCCTTCACTATTTACGATTTTATGGTTATCATTCTATGACTCTCTGATTTTCTAGGGAGCTTTGATGCCTCATGAGGGAGGAAGCTCCCACAATAGAATCACGGAATTGTTTTGTTTGGAAAAGATCTCTAAGATTGAGTCCAACCATTAAACCCAACACTGCCAAGTTCACCACTAACCCATATCTCTAACGACCACACCCACACGGTTTTTGAATGGTGGTGGGATGTGACTCTTGCACTTCCCTAGACAGCCTGTCCCAATGCCTGACACCTCCCTTCTGGTGAAGACACTTTCCATAATACACAACCTAAACCTCCTCTGGCACAACTTGAGGCCATTTCCTCTTGTTCTATCAGTTGTTACCTGGGAGAAGAGACCAACCCCCACCTGGCTACAATGTCCTTTTAGGTAGTTGTATAGAGCAAGAAGAAAAACATCCTCCTTTTCGTCAGGTTGTCCCACTGATGCTCTCCAGGTTCCATATCACTTGACCACTGCAAGTGGCAATGCTGAGGGCACCCAGAGAAGCCCATGGTCTCCTCCACATAACCCTGGGCCACTGTTCCCCATATAAGAAACAAACCAATAAATTGAGGAATATTGAAATTCCTGTCTTGTACATTCCACTGCTGGAGTTTGGCAGCAGAAGCAAATGGCCTTGACTGCTGTTACTAACCACCACACGTTTTTAACTTGTGCTTTGTGCCTGCTGAGAGCTGTATGTGGGTGAGACACGGTGGGAACTTATGCTGCCTTAAGACATGAACAAGAAGAAACATCCTGGCATGGGTGTAGGTAAATGTAGCACAGCATGAGCCACCAATGAAGCAAGAGCCCTGGGGATTGTAGTTTTGGAGTGATCCCAAGCCATAACATGTGGTGTCACTGTGAGATGACCATTGCTGGGTGTCCTTCCAGGCTGCAGGATGGGTCACAGAGCAGACCTGCTCTGACAGCAGTAGTCTGTGATCTGTCAGTGGGTGGATGGTGGTGGACACAGGATCAAAGTCATTCATGACAGTTTTTCTGAGTGCAGTGCGATGCTGTATTTGCTTTACATGTTTTTGGTCTGCTTGAGTCCATGTCTCTTCAGGCCACAGAAGAGTTTTGGATGGTCAGTTAAAGTGTTATCTGATGGTGAGTAGAAGTGTTTTAAGGCAGCTGCAGTTTTATTTCCTGGCTCTGGACTTTGATTTCCTGGACTTGCACTTGCTCCGGAGTTAGATGTAAATGATCACATGAGAGAACAAAATCCAAAACAACCGTAGAACGGTGCACAAAGGTGGCAAAGTCTGTATCAGTGACCCCAATTAGAAATGCAGTTTATCATTTGAGTAGTTGGCATCAAAATCTGAGTCCTTCTTTCTGCCTGATGCTCAAACCTGCAGCACCTCCAATTAGGAAACAAACATGATTCACAGGTAAAATTACAATTTCCTCTTTCCAAATGTCTGAAAGGGGCTTATTTGCAGGTCAAATCCCACCAAGTAGGTTCTCCTAAGAGGTCACACTCATTGTATTTTGACTTTTTTCTTCTGTTAAGAATGTCTGATGCTGTAGCACTGAAGGCAGCGGCACGCTTCAGTAATAATGGGGATGGTGGAGGCTGCCCATCCCAGCATTCCTCAAGAATGCCAGTAGAGGCTTTGGCAGGGTGGAGGGCTCTGCCTACAGGGGCCCTCATGATGCTGCCAAAAGGCAGGGGTGAATGCAGGCAGCAGAGTTAAATTAGGGCATGGGAGCTGCACTGCAGAATAATGATTTGATTCAGAAAGCTGAATGTAATCATAAAGGCTGTAAATTATGCTGGAGGGGGTGGAAAATGAGCAAGGAGGCTCTCCCCCCACCGGTATCCTTGGCTTGGAGTCTGGTGAGCAAGATGGGGCAGGGGAAGGCTGGCTATGGTGCTACAGCATGGGCTGAGCCAAAGCTCTGTGTTCAGGTTTTCTTCCCTAAGTTTCCTGAGCCATGATATGGAGCTCTGCATGCCCCAAGCCCCAGTTACTAACGTGGAGCTTGTGCACTGCCTTGCCTGCTCAGCCAGGATGCTCTGCATCTGCCTGGTACCTCCAGCTTCCCCTGGATGGGTTTTGAGGCTGCTGGTTTTGGTAACAGATATATTTTGGAGAGTGATTCCTGCTGTAATTTTGAGGAGTTTCAGGGCCGCAACATCCACTTTCCATTTTCTGTGGCTGGGGTGGGAAACTCCTGACCTGGTGCCTGTGTTTGCTTGTGACCCAGAAGTGCTGACCCTTCACACTCTGGAAAAATGACAGATTGGTTATTACTGATAACTCTCAGATGTGATTCTCACAGCTTCCCTAATCTTGCTCCTGCACTGTCAGAGTATTTCTACACTTGGTTTTTGTGTATAATGTGATTATCTGCTGAATGGAAGCCACTCCATTACAATTAGATGAGTGAAGATGCAGATCTTAACACTTCAGCCGTGTTTCTCATTTATTACTTTTCAAAGCCTTTGGTGTTTTTTCGTGTTTTTTGTTGTTTATGTGTTTACAAATCCAGTAACAATCCTCATTACGAGTTGCAAAACATGAAGCTGTTTCAAAGCCATTTTGATCCTAGGCAGATGGCAGCTAAATGAAGTTTAATTAAAGAATGAGAGCTTTGATTCAAATATTTTTTAAAAAATATAGTGCACCAAGTTGCTGGAGAACAGCATAAACAGCATCTGTGCTTTTATTCAGAAGCCTGAATGCATTTGTGAGGAATTCCTTTGCGAAGCCTGGAGAAATCCCAGGTTTTGGGATGCAGCTCAGCGGGCAGCGTGGTTGGTGGGCACCTTCAGAAACCTTCCCCTGGCACCACGGGAAGGTTGGGAAACCGATAACACAATTGCTGCAATTTCGATGTCCCTTGGTTGAAGTGAGGGTTGCAGGCTGGGTGTGTTGGGTGGTGGGAGGAACGCAAAGTCCGTTGGGATAAAATACACTCGGTCTGGGTAGGAGGGCTCTGGTATCTCCCCTTTGTGTTGGGGGTAAGTTTTATGCTGTTCAAATGTACAGACTTTGGATCTGTTGCTACAGTTGTGCTCACAGTGCAGTCCTCTGGTGGAAGGCCTCAGGGGGTCTTCAGGGTTTCTGACACCTTCTAAGATACTACAGCAGCCTCTCATAATGCCCCATCGGACCTTCCCCTGGGGGGGGAAGGGGAGACAGGGAGGAGGAAGACTTTTATTACTGGGCCAAGGAGAATTACCATTACAAAGAGCAGCATTCTGTCTTGCAGGGTTTGAGCTTCCCCCTCAGTGCAAACCTGACCTTAGCAAATGAGTCTGTAGGTTGTGGCGTTCCCCCCTANAGTCAGGTGGCCTATAACTCACAGTCCAGTTCCCGTCAGGAGGCATACTAGGGGAGGGATGGACTTTCACGGCCAGAGATGAGCGGTTGCTTCTTTGCACAGTTTGACACACTGGACAAAAATCCTTCCATGAGTTTAACAATGTTTAAGCCATTAACGATAACATTTCAGTCTCTAACACCACATGATAACAATGGTCCTTCCAGCAGGAAGCAGCTGCCAAGTAGGACTTTCAAATCCTTGTCACGATGCTGTGCAATCAAAAGGCATCTTCTCTGCCCACAGAACAATCCACGCCTGCAGCACAAGGTCCAGACATAGCCACCCAATGATGTCCTGGCAGTGAGTTCCCCTTTCTTAGACAGGTAAACTTCTGTCTTCCAGAAGGATTTGCTTGAGAAACTTTTGGGCAGAGTGTACTTAGGACATCTAAATCAGTATGAAATGGTCGGCATGGGCTGCATCTGCAGTAAGGTGCAGCTGGAACTGGCTGATGGCCAGGCCTAGAGGGTGGTGGTGAGCAGTGCCATGTCCAGCTGGCAGCCAGTCACTAGCAGTGTCCCCCAGGGATCAGTGTTGGGCCCAGTTCAGTTTAATATCTTTATTGACGATCTGGATGAGGGGATTGAGTCCACCATTAATAAGTTTGCAGGTGACACCAAGTCAGGAGCAAGTGTCAATCTTGTTAAAGGGCAGCAGGGCTCTGCAGAGGGACCTGGACAGGCTGGAGAGATGGGCTGAATCCAACAGCAGGAGATTTAACAAGGGCCGAGTCCTACACTTTGGCCACAAGAACCCCCTGCAGTGCTAAGGCTGGGGACAGAGCGGCTGGAGAGTGGCCAGGCAGAGAAGGACCTGGGGGTNGCTGCTGAATTATGGAAACAAACTCCAAGACCTCAGAGAGTATTGGAGCAGGAATGTTTTATTAGCAATCACTGCAATGATGCTGAGGCCAGGGGGGATTTGTCCTCCAAACCTGCCTACTTGCAGCATTACAGCCCAGGTTTCCCCTTTTGGCAGTGGTCTTTGGGGATGAAGCAAGGTGGTCTTCCTCAGGTGTCCTTTTGAACTCTATTTTGTATAACATTGATATTTTTTTCTTGCTTAACTCGTTGATTCTATAAATTCCTGTTTTTCTGGCTAAATCTATAGATCCTAAATCTAAGATGACAGGTTGTTCCTGTTTGCCACACTACAGAATCTCCTCCTTGAGGAAGCAGAATGTCTGTTTCCTGGGTTTTTTTCTAGTTACACTATAGGTTCTGCAAATTTATATGACAGGTTTTTGCAGATTCTATTCCTTGAAGAAAAAAGGAATCTGTTCCTGTTTTTCTTTAGCTAAAATTGGATTCTATTCTTTCAGGAACAATTCAGCTTGCTAAAACTATAGACCTTAGTATTAACTGTAATTTTGTTTGATCCTCATGCTGCTAAAATAATGTCTTATAAAACACAGAAGTGATAAGCTAAAGCAGTGTACAAAATATAAGCTGAAGCAGTGCATAACAGTACTACATATAAATACTTATTTAAGTACTGTGTTAATATAAGCTGTGTATCCAATGTAAGCAATATGAAAGTGAGTATTTCTTTAATCACTGCCCAGGGAGGTGGTGGAGTCTCTTTCCCTGGAAGTGTTTAAAAAAACTGGATGTGGCAGTTAGTGTCCTGGTTTAGTGGATGAGATGGTGTTAGGTTATAGGTAGGACTTGATGACCTCAAAGGTCTTTTCCAATCTGTTTAATTCTATAATTCTGTGGAACATGGCAGCATGAAGTCACGGTGGAGCATGAGCTTATGGATGCCTTCCACTGAAAATGCCATTTAAACAGCAAAGGGAACTGACAAATTGATTTAGAAAATATTTGTGGCTCCTTAAAAAGATTTGATGCCCCTTGTGCTGAAGTCCTTCACTAGCTGTTATGCATTTCCCTGCCCAGGGTCTGCTAAAAGGAACCACCCAAGTGCTGTGGGGCGAAATCTGGTTTAGGATAAGGTGGTGATGAGTAGGGGATGGCTTTTTTTAATCTATGACAAGTTATGTCCAACTGAAAACTGGCAAGGAACCACAAGAGCCGTATCTTGAATCACATTGTTTGCTTGGGGTACTATGGTTAGTGTTTGCAGCTGGGCATTTGTTTTGTACTAAGATCACAGCCTGGACTGTGATGGTACAGGAACAGCCAAAATTCAGGGCCCTTTCCCAACTTCTGAGCTTTATTTCCCAGATGGATTTGCTATTTATTGCAATTAGGAGGAAGCCAAATGTTTTCAACAGAGCACACTTCCATTTCCTTTACAAATACCATTTACTTGTAGTGTTTGATGGTTATACTTGACTAACTCTTAATGCACTGTGAATGTGTTGAAAATATCTTCTGCACTTTTTATAAATATTTTAGGAGTCCTATACATACTATAGAGAAAATGTTGATGTTTATGAAACTGGTTGTTTGATCTAAAACCTAGTTGCTCTTACTGGAAATTCTTTCGATTGGGATCTGAGTTTGAAATGCAGCATTTTCCTCTGAATGGAAAACTTTCCATCCACATTTAACACATTGAACCTGAACTCAAAACTAAGGAACAGAGTATCTCAGAAAAAACCATTTGCCTCTTTCTAGCCAGGAAAAAGGATTCAGAGCCAGGACCCATTACACTTAACGCCTTTGTAACTGAAATAAAAGACTGCTTTGCTATGAAGTTCCTGTGAACCCAACATGAGGCTTCCTGCTGGTGGAGGCTGTTGCTGCCAGGGTCGGTTCTGGAGAGCGGCACTGGTGGCTCAGAGTGGCCACCAGCGAGGCCCCGGGGTAGGGCCAAGCCCCCCAAGGGAGGGCCGAACCCCCAAAGTAGAGCTCAGTCCCCCCTCAGGCAGGGCCAAGCCCCCCCAAGGCAGGGCCGAGCCCCCCCGGGCAGGGCCGAGCCCCCCCAAGGCAGGGCCGAGCCCCCCCGGGCAGGGCCGAGCCCCCCAGGCAGGGCCGATCCCCCCCGGGCAGGGCCGATCCCCCCAAGGCAGGGCCGATCCCCCCCGGGCAGGGCCGAGCCCCCCCAAGGCAGGGCCGATCCCCCTCAAGGCAGGGCCGATCCCCCCCGGGCAGGGC
>VXBA01002276.1:1256846-1277513 GCA_013399895.1 Serilophus lunatus
TGCACCCCCCCCCTCCCCTTTCAACCCACTACAACTGTGCTTTGCTACTGGCTGGTGTTATGTTGCTTACATCCTCCTTCTGAAGAATGGATGCTGGCAGCAGTGTAGTAACTTTTTAGTGTGATATCACATACGTTTTTATTAATTGTATCTTAACTATGGTAATCAGAGCTTTTTCTTTTACAGTGTAAAGAACTTAAGTCCAAGGCAGAAGTTGGCTGCATTGTTCTGTATGAAACAGATGCATTTGTAGTTGGAACTGAGAAAGGAAGAGCGTTTTTCAACTCCAGGAAAGATTTTCAGAAGGATTTTGTTAAATACTGTAAGTTTCAGTGTTGTATTTTTATATGTCACAAGCTGCTTAATGTATACTGCATAAGACTAATGACTTTGGAAAGCAAAAATCTGTCTGTCCTGGCTGCATGCTACAATTATGTTGACTAGACAAAACCAGCCATTTAAAGAAGATAAAAATGATCACTAATGGTCTTGTTTAGAGTGTTATTTCAACAGTGGCTGGAAATGTTCTTTTTTTTTTTCTTAGATAATGTGACAAATTAGTACAATAAGAATTACGAGACACCCTCACAACACATCCTGCATTTCCTAGTATGTGTTAATTTTTCTTTGTACCTCCTCCTCCAAGGCTTTTTTTTTCCACTTGTGAAGGTTGGTGGGGCCATTAATTTTTAATTTTTTGCCACTGTCCTACTGGCTTGGACAGTGGCTTTCTGTGCACATGGTTATTCCAAGGAAAGTCACCACAATGCTGTGTTGTAGCAGATCACTGATACCAAAATGTAGAACTGGGACCTGATTGCAGAATCAAGTATAAGAGGAATCAATTGGGGGTTTTTTGTTTTGGTTTTTGTGTGTTTGGTTTTGTTTTTAACAGGGGCAGTCTTCTGATAGTGCTGTTTATGAAATCTCCTAGCTGAGTAATGGGGTGAGAGTTCAGTCTTTCACCTGATTTCTTGTTTTTGTTGCTTAAAGGACTTTCCTAGTGTCCTGAGTAGTGTGTTTTATTGCCAGCACAGTGGTACCATGGACCCTGATAGACTGAAGACTTTGTACACTGGACACATGCATTGGTAGGGAGTCTGAAATGATGGGAGTTTGGTGTTTGCTCTCCTGGCTAGATCTATATTTCACATTTCCTACTATGAGAAGCACTGGCTTCTCATCCATGCTTGTGTTTGGCTCTTTCAGATGTGGTTTCTACAGATGCATACATGTGTTTAAATCTTAAATCAGTTGTGATAATCCTCATCCTTTGCCTATACCAGTTACAGGATTATCTGTTCTTGTACAGTGTTTTTGTACTGTCAGGCTGATGAGATTAAACAATAGCCACTTTGAAAACTGTGTTTTCATTATACTTCTTGCAGACTATCGTGAGGTAGAGCTGTGTGAATAAGGTTTCATGCTTTCGTGGTTTCATCTCCCGTGCATTCAGAGGAGTTTTGATAAATAATAATAATGTTGTCGATAATTCCAGAAAACTGGATTTCAGAAAAACAATTTTGAGGAGTTATCATTACATATTCCTGGTGATGCTGATGCCATCACTGCCTTTGACAGCTTTGCAGTCTTGATGAAGTTTACAGTGTAATATCTTTTGCTCTAAAATGTAGAGCTGAGGAGGCTGCAGTTCTTTTCCCCTCACACCTTGTTTCTTCAGTTCAAAATGAAAGTGAGCTATTGACAATGGTAGTCCTGTTTTTAGGTGGTTTGCAAGCATCCAGGAGGGACACAGTTCTGCATGTTTTTAACAAGTTAGAGTTGGGCCCTTTTGGTTACTCTATAATAAATACTTTCAAGAGATTATTGCCTTGCTGTTAGAACTAAACCTTTAAAAATTCATCTGGGATGTCTGTTTCTGGAACACACGTCCTGACAATATTGAAAATTAGCTCTCCACTTGTGTGGGTTATCTTCATTTTTCTTCAAATATGGAAACAGAAGTCTAGTTACTAAGCATGCCTCTGGTTGTGTCGGATTTGGTGCAAAGCAGCATTTGTCTCCAGTCTTCATCTGCTTTTTCCATGTCTGCAGAGTCAGCCTTCATGTAATTAGAGTAAGTATGGAGGGTTTTCAGAATTTGGACGGCTCAGGCTTCAAACACACTGCTTTATTTTTAGAAATGAGTATGATTTAGTGGTCCTCAGTTCCTCTTGCATGGTCTTGACAAGATGAAGTGCCTCTGTCCTCTCTAGATTTCTGTGGAGTTGTGGGTTATCAGCTGTCCTGACCAAGTAACTTATTCCTGGTTTGTCTGAAGAATGCTCTTCCCTTCATGTGTTCATCTTTGTTATCTTGGCAGTCTCCCTTGAGCTCTGTGGAATTCATTCTCATTTGAATGCAAGCTGGAGATGTTTTATAAAACAACCAAAAAAACCCCAAACCAGAGGAAACCTCATCATCCCCAGGTTGCTTTTGTCTGTCAGAAGGGGGCTTTCAGAAGATCTCCCTGACTCAGAAACACCTTTTTGTCACCTGCACTGGACTCTGAAAGATATTTACCCAGTACTGTGGGTTCCATCCCATCTGCCAAGGAGATGATTCTTCTCCAAGAGTCATGATTGCCTCTGCTAACATTTGCACTGATAGTGGCTGCTGCACTGTTGGTATGTAGGTCACAGGGATGCATAATCCCTCTAGTTCTTGCAGTTTCTTGCCAGCTTTCCTAGGCATGCTCCTTTTTGATTCTTTGCTGCCAGTGCTCTGAGCTCCCTTGTGTGAGGTGTGGCCATCTTGCATCTGCAGATGGTTCATCTTGGGTGGTAGGTCCTCTAGTTTTTCTCCTATCAAAGCCTCCCTTTTCTTGAGACTAAATTCCTTAAGGGAATTAGTCTCTGAATAACTATATTTTATTTTATAGCGTAAGGCATTACAACAGCTACAACACAATCATGATGCAAACTAAAATACAAGTGGAAATGATTATGATTAGAATTATAAAGAGCTTCTTTAATCTCCTAAAATCAGGTAACCAGGAGGTCAGGGTATTCCAGATTTCTTGAAAACCTAAAGAGGTGTCACCTTGAGGCATTGATGTAAGGTTTGGCTTTGTTTCTGAATTTCCTGGACATCTGTAGACATTCTACCATTCTGGTCAATGTATGCCCAACAGCTGGTGCCAGTGACAGCTCATACTCCTCCTTGTGATGCTAAAAGAGGGTCTAGTGCCATTCAGTTTTGTAGAACAACTTGTGACAAGCTTCTTTCTGCAATGCACTAATGGCATCCATTGGATGATTTTATATATTCTATAGTAGCAGAAGTGTTTACTAGTTCTTTTTTCTAATTCACTCACTTCTAGGCAGTGTAAAAACCGTTTAATGAAACTATGAAATGTTGTTAGTCATTCTGCTATAGCATTTAAGATTTGTCTTGTGTGCCCCAAATGGCTTCTTATCCATAGTCCTGAGACCACTGGATCTTACTGGTATTTTAGGGACTAAGATTCCTATAATACAAATGCCTTTCTGTCCTAGGGGCAACACTTTATGGGCTTTATTTCCACATATCCAATACTACTCTCTTCCATTTGGTACTGGCCAGGGATAATTCTGATAGTAAGTGTTTGAGTACATTGTGTGTGATTTCTGGCCAATATATCATTTTCATCAATATAATCTAGTTTTCCTGTTACATCTTTCTACACATGTATGATCATAAGAGATGTTGGTGGGTACTTGCACACCAGCTGGTGTATCTGTTTTTTGGTGAAAGGAAGTGCTTTTCCAGTGACTAGTATCAATTTCTCCAAGAACTGGAAATGCATGTGTGGTTAATGGCTTCACTGTGTTTTCAGGTAAATGAGTGCACACCCAAGAATCACTTTTATGCAACACTTGGGTCACATTTTGTAAATTTGCTCCCAAGTCAAGATTTGTTTTGCTATTCTGCCAATAGTCAATTCAGACTTAAGTATTTTGTTTCTTCTCAGACAACTCATCAATTATTGGAGGGACTTTGGCCTTTTTAGTTCTGGAGTAATGTGTCCATGATTTTACTTGTTACACCACTTCTGCAATAAAGTGGGAATCTCTGATGGCATTCCCAGAGGTACCCTGAATCTGGGTATTATTTGATTCAGCAGTATTTCAGTCACTTCCCTAGACTGGTTGGTGCTACCCAGAGAAGGTATTCACCGAGACTAAGAGATATTTATACCTCCCCTTTTGGGGCAATTTGGTGAAATCGATCATTCACTGGAATATTTCCAAATTTTTATAGCTCCTGTTACTACTTTATTGGCAATGTTTGGGTTATTTCTCTTACACATGCCACATTGCTGGCTAGCTGCTTGTACAATTTGTGTCTTTTTTGGATCTATAACCAACTTGTGCAAATGTTTCAATAATTTTTCTAGACTCCAAGGAGCAGCCTCACGTTTGCAGTCCACTAGTTCGTGCAAGATTGGTTCAGAGACTATTAGTTGCCTGATTGGGGTAACTGCCCAGCCTCATGGATCAAATTTTGCTTCTGAGGTTTCAATTAGTTGATAATCCTTTATCACTGTACTTGAGTTTTTCTGGGAGAGGTATTGTAGCTACGTGAAAGGAAGGCACAGTCCCCAGCAGTGACACAGACTGACACAGGCTCCAGATACATTACATGCCAGGAACAACTCTGTTGTTAACACACACACTTTTACATGTTGCTAATGTGTCCTTGTGATAAATCAAGTAAAATTACTGGATAAAGGGTCTTGTTCACGTGACATTACAAGCATTGAAAACAACATAATATCATTTATCACTTACCAATGTCAAAATACAATGGAAAGCCTCATTCCAGTGACTCCTGAAGCATGAAGCCTGTTAGTCAACCAGCCTCAGTGACACAGAACTTTTCCTTCAAGGTCAAACACATCGAATCACAATTCCTCCCTTTTGATTAACAACAAAGGCAATTTTTAATGATTTGTCAATAGTACATTGCACACACTGCATAATACAGGCTAAACAAATAATAATACACAAAACCAGGTTAGCACATGCTAGGCCTGTTTTTGTCAAGGACTGAATCCATCTGGTTAGTCCCCATCCCTTAGAAAGGTTGTTCAGCCAATCTCATTTATCATCCACCTGCAGCTTGCTGACCCCCTCCTTTAGCTGCTGGATACTTTTGTGGATTGACTCTGAATGATCTGACGAATTCATGCAGCATAATATTTCAAAATCTTCACATGCATGACTTTGGACTAATAATAAAAAATCTATTGCAGTTCTCTTTGCAGTGTATTGTGCTTAACCGAATCAACATCTCTCAAAACCCCGCTCATAACACAGATGTTATGTTCCTTTGCTTAGCCAGCTAGTGTCCTAAGTGATTCAACTGATTTAAAGCTTTTGCAGTACCAATAGAAGGAATTAGACTTCTTAAAATCTTCAATTTTTTACTCTAAAAGTCTAAATCATCATTACAATTATTGCTAAATTGTTGGACAGTTTTTTTTCTGTCGATGCGATTTCTGTCGCCAGTTCAAGATCACGGATGTGTTTGGAGTCAGGATTGTTAACTGATTAAACATGCATGGACTACTAATTGCCTGGCTTGGGATACTTGCCTATGCTCTTTGACTACAGATTAAAAGCACACCTTGTGGAAGGCCAACAGGAAAATATTCTGGTTGAATTAAGTACTTTTTTACACTATGTTGAGGCATTTCTATAAATGCCAGAAGGAGAAATGTCTACTCCTTCACTGTGGTAATAAGGACTGCTTGAGTGATTCACATTAAAACACTGTGTTGCCTGCAAAGAGCCCAATGTATCCAATTCCTGGGGTTCTATAGGTAAAGGTGGAAAGTTGTCAACATCAAGAAGACTTACTGAATTATTACACTATTTTATTTGGCTTTTCCAATCACTGTTAGTCTTCTGTTTTTTCTAATTCTTCACACCTCTATAATGGCTGTAAAATACTGGGTTTAGAGCACAGCTGTAAAACTGTACGATCACAGAGATTGTTTTACAAGTTCTTATGTAATGGAGCACTCACAAGGCACGTGTGGAACGGGTCAGCAGGTGTCACAAGTGACAGGCAGATGGTACCTGTGCCAGTGGCCTTCACAGGGGTGATCCACACCTTGGTCTCAGGCTGAGGGATTATCTACACTGCAGCAGTCCCAGTCAGGAGAATCAAGTACAGTGTGAAGATTCCATCGTGGTCTGCAGCCTATCTAATAAAACAAACATTTTTATTTTTAAGATTTTGTTAAACTAAAACATTGCTTGCTCAATGTTTTTCTCATCCATGTTAATCAGTGTTGATGTTGGTTGGAATGCTGGACAGACACACCTTGTGGGCAGCCAGCAGGGTCTCCAATCTGTCGAGGTGCACACGTAACTTCTTCTCCAGGTTCTAAGGTCAAATGGCCCTTCCCATTGGCTTGTGTGGAGGGAATGGACCAAAAATTTTCCTTTCTGTGGGCAAGTTGTGAGGTTTTTGTTGTGAAGAAAACTGAGAAAAAATGTCTGGAGTACTTGCATCTGTTAAAGACAAAAGGTTGAGTGTATATAGTGCTTTCTGTATTCTGCTGTGTGGACTGGCCCCCTGCATTCCTCCTTTTTGCTTTTGCAACATATTTTTTAAGGTATGGTGAGAGTATTCTACTGTGGCTTGACTACGAGGGGAGTGACTGTCTTGCTGATAACTTTCATGCAGACAAATTTGTGGAAGTGGCTGGAGTCATCCTCTGTGGAAAAGTGCATATGGAACCTGCAGCCCAAAGGCCAACTGTTTATTAGCCTGTCATTACCTGTTTTGTGCTGTTCCTTAATAACAAGAGGTGCATGCACTCAACGTTGCTTAGCTAATAGGGTTTTTCCAAACTAGAAGTGAAATAGGCAATACTTCTTGTGTGACTGAGGTTTAAAAAAATTGTATGACCATGAGTGCAATTAGTTCTGATACTGGCAATAATAAAAGCAATGCTAGCAATAGGGCCAGATGTATAAAAGAACTTAGGTACCTAAAAATCTAGAGCAAAGCTTCTGAAAGTGTCTGTGACATCTGCTTGTAGACATATAAATAGCTCATAAATCAGTTTGGTTTTATTTAAAAAATAAATATGTGTAAAAAATAAATGGTGTTCTATTTATAGATGATGATGTCCAAATAGCATGGTGTAGAAATACATAACTTCAGTATTTTTTAACCAAAGCTCAGTTAAGTATATAGCATATGTGTATAAATACGAATTTTCCTGTGATGAAGCTCTGATTGGCATGTCTTGCTTCTTTCATTTTTCTAATGAATGAAGCTGTTTACATGTTTGATCCAGTCTGTATATCATCTACATACTTCCACCTAAGCAGTGATGAGCAGACCGTGGTACTGCAGACCAGAGAGCATCATGCACAGTCTGGTGTTTAGAATATGGTAGGTGGGAGTCAAGCTACAGTAGTGTGAAAATTTATATTAACTTGATAGCAGTGTGCTAATTTTAGGCTGTTGCTAAAAAATGTCTTTGAAATCTGCTGAGATAGCCCCCAGCACTGCACCTTGCTAGTTAGTGTGGGTTCTGTTCTGCTGGTTTGAGTGTGATCCTTTTATGATACTTTTATTATAAAGTATTCATACAATTGATTTGCTTCTTCCTTGCTATTTTGTTACCTCTGATTATCCACTGTCTGTCTTGTCATGCCTGTAGTAATTCACAAGCTGTATGTAAATGAGGTGTTTGTCTTTTCAGCTTTAAAGCAGAATGTCTCAGAAACTGAGCACAAACTAAACCCCTGACCTATATGGAAGCAGCCTGATACTTTTGCAAGTATTCCTCTAATAACAGATTATTAGTGGATCTAACTGCTATTGATTGTGTTTTTCAGCATTGTATTTAAAGGACAATCTTCAACATCATCTTTGATTATGTGCTATGTTATTACAGTGAAAATACCATTCTGAAACTAGCTGACATTTATATTGCTTAGAGCCTAATCCCTTGATACTAACTCAGCTAGTGAAAAAATACTTGTTCTTTTTGATGATTTTATGCCAAAGTGGAAGGTGATTTTTTTTCCCACAGTCCTTTTCTTTGACCCTAGACTATTGCAGACCTGAGTAACTTGCACAGCTAGGTGCACCAACCTTTCATGTTCTCTCTCTGCCCAGCCAACTAGGGGACATGAAGTTAATAGCTGGTTTAAAAACTTGCAGGGAAAGTTTAGTCCTATTTCCACGGATACCACCCATCCTGTTCCCTCAGAGTTGCAGGCAAACAGAAAATTACTGTACATAGCCAATCTTGAAATTCTTTGGCTCCTAAATTTTGCCTCAGGTGATTTGCTTTTCTTGTGATTTAAGTAATCCTTTGATAATTATGAAATTAATTTTCTTTGAGGATATTTTCCTATTTCATGAAGCTGGATGGTCTTAAAAAACTCACAGATGAGCAGGGTGCGTGCATTATAAACCAAAGCAAAATGCTTTAGCCATGCACACATTTACTTTCCCTCTGTCGTTGCTCATAGTTAGGTTCATACAGTAATTTTCCTTATGCAGAAATAATAAAATATGTGTAAGTGTTGTCACCAAGTCATTGCTGGCCTTAAGTTGCAGTGACCTCTCAGGGCACACTGTGCTCACAGGAGGAGTGCAGCCTGCCTCCTCCCCACACAGCTCTGCCCTTACCTCTGGGTCAGGTGCTTTGCAGGCAGTCACTTATGGCCTATTGTAATCTACAGCAGTCAGACTGTGCTTTAGGGGACCTTACAGTAAGTGCTGAGCTGTGTTCTCTGTCATGAAAAGAGGTGCAACTCTCTGTATCAAATTTTAAGCATCTCCTTCAGGCAGAAAGCTGTAGCATCTGTCTGTATGGAGGTCAGGGTGTTGCTGTCATTGCTGCTATGCAACAGGAAAAAATTACCTAGTTGAAATGTCGTCCTTCGAATATTTTTGCTCCATCATAAACTTTCTTGTAAGAGGACTGGTTTTTTGTTTTGTTTGGGGTTTTTTCACTGTAAAGCAGCCTGTTCATTTTATACTAGGTCTGTTTTATAAGAATAGGGACACCTAGGAGTCCAGCTGCGTGTCATGCTGGACTGTCAGACCCAGAGGGAAGGATATTCTGAATAGCCAAAACACCTGGGTAGTACAAGAAGCTAGGAGACACTTGGGCATATATGGACTTTCCTGTGCAAAATGAGAATTACTGGGAACTGGGCAATTATAATCCTCCTGAATCCAGAGGAGTTTTTGCAGAGTAACTGAACTAATCCTGCAGTGTGCTCACAGCTGTATTCTTTTACCATTCCTCCCCCTTCATGTGCTGTTTACCCTGTAAGTACAGCCCTCTCATCCTTCTTCCTCACCAGATCTTGTTGCACATGTCTCAGGCATCCCCTCCCAAATATAGCTTGGATGCTGCTGGGGACTCCAGTGATTGTGTTGAGGGCTTTGGCAGAGCCTGTGAAGTTGTATAACCTCCAAGTGGCCAAGTGACATTCAGTGCTGCCAGGAGGAGCGGATGCCTGCTAGGTTTGATCACTTGTGCAGGGCTCTTAGAAATCTTGCTGTGCTTGAAACTTCATCTTGTTTGTCAGAGATTAGGGAGGCATGTGCATAATGTGAGCTTAAGAAAATGGATAAAAATCATGGAATGAAAAAACCAATGAGAGTTTCTCTTCTAGTTAAGAAAGAAAATTTCTCTACCCTTCTGTCTGCTTTTCACTTTGTGAAGTGGGCAGTGTTGTCAATTTTGGTTTGGTTATTATTTTTAGAAAGTGTGGGTGCACTTTTGAGTAGTTGATGGCAGTAAAGCCATTTTCAGTGAATCAGTTTCTTACATGGAAAAAACCCCCTTAAAAAAGCAACATTAGATGTAGCTGTAAATGGAAACTGATGTCTCTGATCCCCAAGTCCACAGGCAAATCTTAAAAGCTGTCATAAGTGAAGCACCTGTTACAGGTATATAATAATATCCTACTTGTGCATTATTTTTCATGTTCTGGTAGGCCCTGTGATACTGTAGAGAAAGGGCAAGTTTCAGGTCCAAAGAGCTGGAAAGCTAAATGTCACATAGAAGTGGGTTTCCAGGCCATGAGGCAGATGTGTGATCTTCAGAGAAAGGACAAGATTATGTTGTAAATGAAGACAGGAGTTTTAAGATGATAAATGTGGTTTTGCTAAAAGCATTGCTGCTTCAGCTCATTGCACAGCTCATCTGTAATCAGTTGTTCAAACCGATGTTTGTTTTCTTGTGTCAGTGTAGAATTCTGATGCCAGCAGTCCTGGTGATGCATACTGCAGTGGTTCAGGGTTTCTGCTCTGCTGACTCATGGGAAGTCATGACACAGCTTCAGCACTGATCATGCTCTTGCACACAGGAACACAGATCTCCCTTGCTTTTCCTTCCAGGCGGGCAAGCGTGTCTCTGCTAGATGATTGTTGTAAATCTTTGCAAGAACTGAACACTGAGAAAGACAGACTGCCACCTGAAACCATCCCTTCTGTTTACTTCTTAATATTGAAAGTGTTGCTATTCCCTCTTTCCTTTTGTAATGACCTCTGGTCAGAGACTAGAAAAAGATACAGGCCTGAAATCTTCTCTGTTCTGCATCATAGTGGCTTGTTTGCAGCTCTTCCTATTCAGCAATAAGAGGTTTCTACCTAAAATGTGCTTTGAAGGAAACAGGAGCTGTTGTGACAAAAGTCAGAGCCCTTCTATAAAAAGTTGAGCAAAACACATCCAGCATAAATAAACCAGGATATATCAGAACTCCTGCCTAAGATATCATGCACAGCGCTAGAGAGCCATGGGATCCTCCACACTGGCATTTTACATTTTCCTTGGTGACTCTTGTTGGTCTTTCTTTTCTTGGGAGTTTTGCATTTTATTTTTGCTGTATTATCCTCTCCTGAATAATAGTGTTTCCTACTTCTTCATGCCAAAGAAGCCCCCTAGGATGTGCCTCTTAATTCATCATTCTTAATCCTCAGGGGTTGATATTTACAAAGGTTGTTAGGAGAATATAATAATTCTGGTGTGAATTTAAATTTGCTCATTACTTATGGACATAGATATGTGCATTTGCTCCTAAGGCAAGTAAGTTCTTATGATTTTCTGGCAGGAATCCTTCCCAGGCATCTCTAGTGGAGGGACTAGGTACTGGCAGTGTGAATAACTTAGTATTTTATTATTTTATTTTTGTCTCATTTTTATGAATAACTGCCAGGTGTTACAGAAGAGGGCAGGGCTACAGAATTGCAGACAACAAAGACTATACCACCTGTAAACAGCCTGGCAGGGGATCTTGTGGATTTGGAGACTCTCAGAAATTCTGTGCAGGACTTTTTCTGCTCTTGCTATGGTGAGTGCTATAAAATCTTCTCAAGAGCTGTTCTATATTTTTAAATTTTTATTCCAGTTGGGGGGAAGGGACTGCACAATCTTAGCCGTTCAAGTACACTGCTATTTTTGGAAACTTTTAGTAGCTGTTTCTAAAAAATACAGATATAATGGTTAGTCTTCTTAATGTGTTTTGTGAGATGTCATTTCAGGTTATTGCACAGTGCATCTAATGCCAGCAGCACTTGATTTCTGAGGAGATTTGCATCTGCACTTTAATTTTGTTCCAGTCCTCTCCAAAGTTTGATGAGGGACTCATTCTCTTGCTAACTTCAGAAGTCTTGAACTCAAAACAATTCCTTTTTTTTTTTTCTAGGTAAAGCTTTAGGAAAGTCAACAGTGGAACCAGTACCCTATGAGAAGATTCAGAGGGACCCATGTGCTGTGATAGTGCAGGGCTTGCCTGAAGGACTCATGTTAAAACATCCAGCAAATTATGATGTTTCAACCCTGAAATGGATTTTGGAAAACAAATCAGGGATCTCATTTATTATCAAAAGGTCATTTGCTCACTTTCTTGTGCTGGTCTGTCCAATTTGGTTTTGTACATCAATTAAGTCAAATTAATTGTAGTTTTTAATGAAATACATTGCAGCCTGTTTCTCTTAAACAAGAATGTTCTCTCTCTGTGATATTACACGACCAAGTAATTAAGGATGTCTTTGCTGAGGCTGTGAGTTTTTCTTTCCATATTTCCACACAGGCCTTTCCTAGAGCCAGAGAAGCATATGGGTAAGTTGCTGCTTACTCAAACTAAACAGAAATAAATGGGAATTTGGGTTTAGATAGTGGCAAACTGTGCAGAAATTCCTAGACTGTGAGTTGCCTTACTTATGGAGCTATAACCTTTTCCTTTATACATTCTGCCAGGAGCAACTCATTAATGAGATTAAATGAATTCTCTTTCATTCTTCATCTGTTTAAATTTAATGTGGATTGGATAGTATCCTAGAGAAAGGAGGAGTGACCTTATGGAGGACTGCATTGTGTCTTTAGAAGATGCCCAGAATGTGCAGTAATTGTGTTCTACTACACACCTGATTTTGGCATTTATATCTCATTTCAAAAATCAGTCAAATCTTCTGAAGTACCTGGGTGTTGTAGTTCCTATGAAAGCCTTAGATATTTTTTAATATATAGTTAAAATAATCTGAGCTAAAGTGAGTTTTGTAAAACCTTAAAAAGTTTCACTTCTGGCTTAGGAGAAATTCCTTTTCCTGTTCCTTTCATGGGATCATGTTGCTTTACTTGCTCAATGCATATGTGTGAGGATTAACGAATGTTCATAGCATGAAAAGGATGAGGCAACCTCTGTAGGAATGTAATCAAAAAGGAAAAGTTTAATTTCTTGATGAAAAAGCCAGAAGTTGGTGCCTGATTAGTAAAGTTAAAAATGTGATGCCTGTGCTCAGAAGACTAGAAATTGGGAATTTACAAATATTCTGATAACAATTGAAAATGCAAGGTAGGTTTTCAATGTGGTAAATGCCATTCTAAAAATATAAGCTGATTGTGTCTAGCTGTAATTTAGGACTAAGCTGAATCAGTATGAAATCCTAATTTTCTTTTAGCAGAATTTAGGTGATAGATTGTTTATTCTTTTTTCCCAAGATTTTCACTTAGCATCATGAAAGAGAGCAGTGAAAATCGTGGTGAAATGCACATTTAAAGTTACTTTATAGATTAATAAAGCAGTTTAATAAGATCTTTCATTATCTGTGAGTACAGAAAATATGCTCATATGCTTGTAAAATGTGAACAGGTTTTTACTTTGTGAAATCAATGTTACATTTTCAATTTGTATTTGAAGTAAATGAAAATTCAAATGCTGCTTTTTAACTTTCAGGAGCTCATATGACAGATCCTTCACATTCAATTGTACCTCCAGCTGGAAGGTGAATTTAAAATAATGTAGCTTGGGGTTTTTTTTTGTCAACTGTGTCTTTTCATGTGGTTTATCTGGATCTAACTGTGCTTTTCTGCCCAGCTGGCCTCTAGATAACTTTTGCTGTCCTGGCATTATCAAAAGCATGAAGCTGAATCTTCCCTTTCTTTTGGCTGTTATTTGTGGGGAAACTGTTACAAGTTAAACAAATGGCAGTGAGTGTTCTTAATTCACAGTTTGTCAGTCAGGGATAAATTTGCCAGTTTTTGTAGTACAGCAGTGAGGGGAGACAGATGTAATGTTACTTCATTCCCTCTCACCAATTTGATAAAAACAAAACTAATCTGTTTAGTTAGTAAATTAAGATATTATATCTGGAATACATTAAAAAAATGGTTAATGAGAAAACAGGGATTGGTTTTTTTGTGCTTCTGGGATTGCTTCTCATTAAATGCTAAACATGATTTGAAGGTTGTAAATGCCCCAAAAAATGTAGGGGTAGGAGATTCCTGGCAATTTCCTTGAGATAAATCAGATAAGACAATATGCAGGATTTGTTAAATTTTGTGTTCTTGTTGGAAAAAAATTCTGGGTGTTTGAGTTTACTTGACAAGTTGTAAAGCTTGAAGAAATGTGATGTTTGTTTTTTATAATGTCAATCTGCTTGATATGTTTATTTTTGTAGTTGTTCTCCTATTAAAGTGAAAATGGAACCAAGCAGGAATTCTGGTATGTTCAAAATTTTGACCTTATTCACAAAAGAGAAAAAATCAGATTCTGTTTAGAAGGCTGAATTTAAGCAAAGATAGGAAGCTTTAAAAAAAAAAAAACCCACAGAAAAGACATCCTTGGTGAGAGGTAAAGACTTTTATTTCCTTGAAGCGATCTACTTTTCAGTTGAAATTTTTATTAGATATTGAACTTTAACCAAATGCTTCCATCTCAAGAGAAAATTTGTAACACATTGTAGACTAAAATAATGTAAGTAGTTAAGAGGAAACTCCTCTGTTTTGTGGGGATTTGCTCTAGTTCAAGATATCTTTGTCCCTAATGGAAAGTAAAAAACTTGGTTTATTTTTAATATTACTAAACTATTGGAAACAGCAAAATGTCCATTTTCTAACCAAAATTGAAATAAATAATGAATAAATATCAAGATATATTGTTATTAAAAATTGCCAAACCATTCTTAAATTGCCCTGCATGTAGCAGATGACCCCAAGGCACTGTGATCTGTGGCAAAGCAATGCTCCAGTGTTTGCTGTGAGGTAAAGGCATGGACAGTGCCTTTAAAGCTGGTGAGGCAGCAGATGTGCTGGGAGATAAGGTGGTAACCTGCCATTTTGTTGAGTTGGGCTGCACTACTCACTTTCCTATAAGAATTGAGTTTTTTATGTAGTCCATTCTTTTTCCTCTAGATTTTGTGCTTCACAACTTTAAATTTGTGGTTTAGCACCCCTGTGTAGTTAAGATTCAGCTTGACATAGCCAAAGAGTTAAGTTGAAGCTTTTGCCAAGTCAGTCCCAGAGCAGAAGCAGCTCTACAAGTACCTTCAGCACAACCAGCACTAAAATATATCTTTTTGCTGTGGGAGCATGCAAAAAGGAGGGAGCACATTTTTAAAATATTCTTCAGTTCTGCCTAGTTTGTAGGGAAGCCTTTAATCCTTTCTAAGGATGAGCAAACTCAAACATAATACAGCAGGAGGTCACTTTGTTACCATTGCTATAACTCAACAAATGGATAATGCCTTTTTTTAATAATCTGTTTATTGCTATTTTCCTTTGTTGTTGCTACAGGAATTTCTTCAGAAATGGCAACAATAGCAGTGAAGAGGGAACCAGTTGACCCTGACTACGATAAATTTAATATTCCAGGTAAGGATACTAATTTTCATTTTTTATGTGTTTATCTCATGGAAGGGTTGGTTGCATAAGTACTTCTCTTTTTACTTATTTTTGGTCATTAAACATGCAATTACTTAGATCTGTTAGGATACAGCATTTCCATGCTGCCTGTCATGTAAGTTATTGTGAACAATACTGAACTGTGTATGTTTGGTCTGAAGGAGAAGTTCCACAAGTCTTTTGAACAGCTTGATGTTTTTTCTGAGGATTCCGTGTGCAGACTCTACAACTCCAGTGACTTCATTCAACAGGAAATAAACTTTTTAGAGCACTGCTTGAATCGTTAAAGTTTCACTAACTTTTATACACTGTAAATCATAATCAGCCATTCTGTGATCTTCTCTTGTATTGAATGACCAATATGTGTCAAAATTATATTGAGAAGTTTATTTATGTGGACAAAGCATAACAACATTGATGAGATCCATGGCTCAGGCTGTGTGTGTATTTTAAGGTGTCTCCCAATTGCTTTTCCTTATCTGTATATATCCAGTTAACACGTTGACCTCAACTAGGAGTGGAAAACAGAAATCATTCTTTCTTTATGTTGAAATGAAGAGTATTTAAGAAGTCATGATTATAAATGGCAATATAAAATAACAAGAACTTTAAATTTAGTATTTTAGCATGTACCCATTTGTTGTTAGGTTAATTGAATAATATAAAGAAATAAGAGAAAGTTGCCATGCATCTCTGAAGGATAGTTGCATGTTAACAATGAAGTACAAAACAGCATATGTCTTCATTTTGCAATATTATATATTTTTAAGAGAACATGCTTGTTACCTCTGAGGTAAACAGACCAGTATGGGGGGAAGAAAAAGGTGAACATGCCCTCACAGCAAAGAAAAAAATGTCAGGAGCAGATTTGAGCAGCACTTGCTGAAAGAAATGTGTGTAAAGCAAAGAACCTTGCATAGGTTTTTCACTTGAAATCCTGTTCATTTTAAATCCCTTTGAAAATCTGAACAGTCAAATTAGGCAGAACTATTGAAACTAGTATTATTGTAACCACTTGTTTATCATAGTTTTTTTAATGCTTAAATATTCATTTATTTGATACTGTGTATATACTTTTATTTGAGTGAAAAACTTATAAAGTCTGATTGTGACAATAATCTTTTCTGTATTTTCTTGCATACTTTGCTGATGAAATGGAGTTTAAAATATTTCATTGCCTCATTAATTAACAGTAGCTTTTCTGTTTTGAACCTATTAATACTCTTTGTGGATATTCTTATGAACCTACCAGAAACATGAACAACCAGAAAAAGGGTAGAAACATCAACATTTCATGTTTTAAAATAAGGTTATTAACTCACACAAAAACAAAAATTAAAAGCCTGATGTTCTATGTGAGTCCAAGAAATGTACATAGCTGCCAGCAGCCCCTCAACATGCTTCTGTTGAAGCAGATAAGTAAATATTTATAGATATTTAATATTTAACACAGTCTTTCCAAAATTAAACACTACAGAAAGTATGAAATGAGTATATAATATATGAAATTAAGAGTTATTTGACAAATTCCTGAATGGGCTGGAAATACATGTTTGTTGTGAGACAACCTTCAAAAGCTGTTCTCTTTGTTCCCAAGCAGCACCTTCTAAGACATCAGAGATGAACCAAAAAACTGCTCTTGCAAAAAGTTACACAGGTAGATCTTTTAGTTGTATTTTTCTCACATCTGTTTTGGAAATTGAATGTGTGAGTGTTACTTTTCACAGCAAAGCTTCCTTGATTTGCCCTAAAAATGAGGGTATTAGAAGTTAAACATCAACAGGAGTGAAAATTTCAGTTGTTTTCATTTCCATGTGTCAAAATAGAGAGAGATATAGAAGGGAAACTCATTTCTTTATGAAATTCAAACAAGAGCATCAGGTTGAGCACTCTAAAGCACTAATGATTTGTGTGAATTTTTCTGTTTCTCAGGAAATTCAATCATTTTTATAATTGCTTATACAGTTTAAGAGAACTCTGCTTATGAATTGTGAGTGCAACTTGATGATTTCTTTCAGTGGAGTGTGAAATAAATGGACAAATACAGAAAAAAAGTAAATGCACTTACTGCATCTCAGCAATAGCTGAAATGCATTTATGCCAAAATTGTGCAAATTTTTTCTGCTTCTTACAGTTTGTATTAGAAATACTGGTTTCCCTATTAGCAAAAACTTGAAAATACTAACCTGGATTTCAGCACATGAATTTGTACATAATATCAGCATGTTCCTACTGCCACAAATATTTAAGATTCAAAAATTGTGCCTTCAGAGTGTTCTTCATGTGAGCATGACAGCTCTGAATTTTCCCTTGTGAAAATCCTCACTATCAATAGTGGGAGTTAGAAGTTGCTTTTGAACTTTTACTATGGTATGTATTTTTAATTTACATTGGTAAAGAAAGCCACCAGAGGGATATGAAACTCCCATCTTACAGAGATATGAAAGAAGATGCTCTTCAAAATTCACAATTGCAGCATTACTCTGCCAGAATAACTAAAATACATTCCTTCATACACTGCTACTAAATTTTGGTATAGATTCCAATATAATTGGATTTCTTTAATCATTACAGCAGTGAAATATAAATTGCTCTTTCTCCTGTGGAGTGTTGATTGGCCTAATCCTGTTTGTTTTGTTGGTGTGCATTGCCCCAACAAAAGCTTTTGTGATGATGAATTTCTCTGCCATGTTTGTCCTTGAAAACTCTTATTGAAATCACTTTAGTACAACAACCATGAGTCTTTCTAAGTGGTAAAAAATAGATAATGTGTGGTGGCACACAGCCTTTGTGGATAATTTCAGCCATCCTTGATACGAAAAGGAAACATATTTATGATCATCTCACTAAGCCAAGAATGAGGAATCTCCTGCTGTGCTTTGGACCAACTCTGCACTGCTGTAATCATCACATCCTTACCTTTGTTTGGAATTGCTTCAAGGCTTGTGGTGAAATACCTTTGCTTCAGCATGCTTTGTTGCATGCAGTGAGTGCAAGGGGCTTCGTTGACGGGCGCCAGTTGAAATGCAAAATCATGGAGTGTTTGGTCAGAAAAAACTTGTCTGTGTGCATCATTCAGCAGCCCTGTTTTTCCCCTTCAGATTCCACCCAGCATGATTTGTCAGAAAGAAGTGAGGATCCTGAGGTCGAGGTCACCATCGAAGGCGAGTTTGCTGGTTCATTGATTCCAGTGCATTGTGCATTTTTGTATCCCCAAGCTGTTTTGCAGAGACTGGATTACTTGCAGTGAATAAACAGAATTATGTGGCAGTTGAGTGCAGTGTGGATTGTGCACTGCTTGGTAGACGTGTCTCAGGTCTAGAGGTTTTATAAAGTCACATTCTATGTTAAGTGGCCATCCTCATCCTTGCACAGGCCAATGATATTTCTACAATGCCATTAATGTATTTGAACAAACTCTTTGTATTGTCCCCTACATTTATGGCAGCTTCAACTCCCGTTGCCGTTTGGGCACGTGAATTTTCTCCCAACAGTGTCAAGCAGCATCTCTGGAATTTTCCCATGTTGCTGGACCTTGCTTCCACTGGGCATACACCTATCCTTTTCTCCCTTATTTGTGTGAGAAGCTTCCAGTTTGCTTTTTGCTATCTTGTGTCTCACACCAGCTCTCTTAGAGGGGTTGATCCTACAGAGGTAGGAAGGGATGCTTTGTGAAGTTGCTCAGGTCAATAATTTGTTGCAGAATTTGATGCCCTGATAAGCACAGTTCAATACTTGCATCAGTGCTTTGGAATTGGTAGGAGTTCCAGTGTTGCACATGAGTTCTCTGGACATTAAGCCATTGATGCTTTTATGTTTCTTTCAGATGATGATGACTACCTGCCCCCAAACAAGAGAACAAGAAGCAGCAAGTCAGCTACTGAAGCTGCTGATACTGTGAGAAGAAATGCGAGAGAGGGCAATGTTGGTAGGATAAAAATTAAAAGACTGTTTTGTCTCTCTGCTTTGTTTTATGAAAAGATGTTGGGCCATTTCATGCTGCAGGAGTGTGACATGGCAGTGCAAGCCCTCCTTTAAGAGCCCAGGGCTCTTTGTAGGTGTATTGCAGCAGTTTAATCATCATCATAGGCTCCCTGTGTTGTTTTTTGTTCTTCCAAGTGACCAGCTGAATGGACACAGAGAACGTTGGGGTGTTCTTGGTGGTGTTCCTTTGGATGATCCCTTATGTAATGAGATTTCTCTGCTGAAATCAATCCACACATTGTAGGCACTGTTGTTAAAGATGCTCTGCCTGGGATTTTGTGCAAGTTCTTTACCTCCCCTTTATTCCTTGGTCTAGTGTGATTTCTGGACTCACAGCCCATTAATCCCTCTACTGTTATAAGATTCTGTGCAGTCAGGAATATGTTTTTTACTTCATATGTGTAAAGGAAGTGACCAGAATTGCAATTGCAGTGACAGAAGAGATGTGGAAATAGATTTGGAAGATTAGAGATGTTCATTGTGAGGATAGGTTAAGATGCTTGACTATTTTCACAGTGAAATGTTTGGAAAGATGTCACCATAGTTGCAGTTGTACATTCTTCTCCAACTGTTGTCTTTTCAGATTACCACAAGGTTGGCTTTTGTGACTTTTTTTTTTTTTGGTTGTAATTTAATCTCCCAAATCACACCACTCTGGACATGCTATAACAAAATGGAGGAGGGAGTCATTGTTATTTTACATCATGAATGGCATTTGTAAGGTGCTCATCACCCAACGTTTAGTGCTTTGAGGTGATGTGAAAAGTAATCCTTTTCCAGCTGGCTTCCTTCTAAGCACCTGGCTCTGCAGCCTGAGGTGTGTGTTTTTGAAAGCCAGGTTATGCTATCAGCAATGCTCCTTCTTGCAAATCCCATCAGGTTTGCTTTAAAGGCATTTGTCACCATCGGTAACAGCACCATTACATGAAATTCTAAAGCATCATCATGCCATGAGTCTTACGCCTGACCATGAAGAGAGTGTGTGAGGAAAGGGAAGTGAGATAGGAAATGGCAGAGACCCTGTTTTTGGCTTGGTTTGCATGCAGTGAGTGCAAGGGGCTTTGTTGACCAGTGTTAGCTTAAATGCAAAATCATGGAATGTTTGGTCAGAACGAACTTGTCTGTGTGCATCATTCAGCAGCCCTGTTTTTCCCCTTTAGGTTCCTCCCACCAGGACACTTCTGAAACAAGTGATGATTCTGAGGTTGAGGTCTCTAACGGAGGTGAGTTTGCTGGTTCATTGATTCCAGTGCATTGTGCATTTTTGTATCCCCAAGCTGTTTTGCAGTGCCTGGATTACTTGGCAGTGAATAAACAGAATTATGTGGCAGTTGAGTGCAGTGTGAATTGTGCACTGCTTGGTAAACGTGTCTCAGGTCTCCAGGTTTTATAAAGCCACTTTTCTGGTAAAGGATTTTAATTTTCGTCCATTCATTTTCCAGTGGTTTGAAATGAGTTTTACCACAGTTGAGCTCTTCAAGACAAGACAAAGGTACTGTGTTTTGAGGCCTTCCTGCCTTCAAGGGAGT
>VXBA01002277.1:0-15252 GCA_013399895.1 Serilophus lunatus
GGGCCCGTTTCTCACAACATGGAAGGCAGAAGCAGTGGTAATTGCCATTTCAGTGCTCATGCTTCTTTGTAGCAGAAGCACTTTCCCAGAAAAACCTAACTTCTGTATTTTCTTTGATATACATAGGTAGGTACAGCTCTATATTGCTCAGGTCCTGAGGAGATTGATGTTTCAATACCAGAGATCTGATGTTTCTTCCCTTGAAACTATGTGATTGTACATAGAAATCGGAGAGGGAACTGAGATGTATAAAGAGACTCAGCCAAAGGAAGGAGTGAAATTTCAGCCTTGTTTCATTCCTTAACATTTTCTACTGTGGGAGACATTTGCCTAAGTATAGAATTCGGAGACATTTGCCTAAGTATAGAATCCTGTGTCATATTTAGTGCTGTCAGATATCCCACTCCATCTCCAGAATTCTTGTATTTTATCTTTTGGACTTGTCTCAGATTTCTCAAATGAGAGATGAATACTGCCCATTGGGCTTGTCATTGATTAACCTGATGTTGAGTAAGGTAACTTGAGTATTTGTTTGGCATATTATTTACCAGAGGAGTCACTTCTCCCACTATGAGTAGCTGCTAACCTTCCCAAGACCCAGCCCTTGAGTCTGGAATGCCTCTCTTCAGTGCAGTCTGTATTCCACAGGGCTAAAGAATCGAAGTGCCCACTATGATCAGTTTGCCTACATTTAGAATTTTCTTTAAGGATTTGATTTTTTGATTGTTTTTTGAGAAAGGTTAGTTGCTCATACTTGTTAGTTATATTTCGAAGCTAATTATATTTGAGCCTAAATAGCTGACATTCTTTTCAAATAAACTACTGGAAATAAACTTAATTTGTATTGAGAGATCTGACTCCACTGTAACCAAAAGTACTTAACACTCTTTCTTATCTTAAAAAAAATGCTTTGCCATGATAAACATACAAGAGGTATTTTTTAATGTGGATACTATTCCTGAATATCTCAGTTGTGGTTGACCATCATATATTTATTAAGACATGAAAACTTCTTACTAAAATTAATTTTTTCCTCTCTTGTCCACTTTACTGATGACAATATGAAAATTTCCGTTGCCTTGGAGACATTCTACTGATAGGTTAGATATTTCGAGGTATAGGTCACTCAGTGTTACTTTTGAAGGTAGATCAAACTAGCTTTATTGCTAAAAGCTTTTTTGAATGTTGACAGTGAAGAACCACTTACAGGGAAGACAGTACAAGGAAATGCTTCCAGGTAAAACAACTTCCTTTTGTTTTTGAGTAGGTTACCTCTTCAAAGTTCATTTAATTGCTCGTCCCAGCCCTTCGGATGTATTTTTAAGGAGATGGATATGAAATTAAAATGCAGTGTGAAAAAGGCCACTGCCAAGCACTTTCTGATAACATGTGCTTTTGGAACAGTTGGTTTGAACCTTGAAAAAAAGAAACAGTGCTCTATGCCTTTAGCTTTTGATGCTATAAATGTTTTCTAATGTTGCCAAACATGTATCAAGAAGGAATATTAAAGTTATTTGAATACTCTGGGGCAGACAAGCACATTGACATCCAAGACTGAATCATTAATATAATGTACTTAAAATGCTGTATCACATAACATTAATATAATAGAAATGGATGCTGCTCTTGCAGCTCCTATCTGTTCTTGTCTGTATGAAGTATCTTGCATCTACCGAGACTTGATTCACAGAACTAAGGGAAACATGCAAATTGATGAGTATCTCCTTAAAACATTAGCTTGCATCCATAAACTTTTCTTGGGGATGAGTGAAAGTCTTTTGCCCACTCAGGAATATCAATGAAATGGCTTAATAGAGAGTATTTTCATTAAAGAAGGAAATTCTAATGTGATTTACAAAAATGACAGCAAGAATTAGTTTTTATAAGCAGAACTGTGACACTTCAGTCCTTTGACCTAGCTGATTGCATTCCCTTCCTTGTTGCAACGTTCAATTCAAGCTTAGGATTTTTTGGTTTTGCTGGTACGCAAAGCACAGTTTAAACTGTGATTTTTGGCATGATCTGGTTTTTCTAGCCCTTCCCATCTCTTCATTAGTGTCTCCTATTTGCCTTGGCTTGCGCTGCTTATCCCTCCACAAGTTGACACTTTCACTTGTGCTCCCATGTACTCCTTTCCTTGAGGTGGTGGCTGTGCCTTGCTGTGCTTCTCTTGCTCATCTACCTGCATCAGGAACCCCTGGCAGCTGGGCTACCACTTTTCTGTTATGACAGCTCTTTTAGGAATGAATGTAGTGTGAAGTATCAAATAGTTTCTCAGGTTAAAAGAATATTTTTAGCAACTTCTGTCTCACCCTTTGCTCTTTGAACTTTTCATTCCAGTATTGTCAACTGCTGTCATAGAGTAGATGGACCACTCACCCTCACCTGTCAAAGACCATGAGCTGGTAATTGCAAATTTTCTTCTTTCGTGTTAGTCCTCTCTTCACAAGACAAGAGCAACAGTATATGTCTCACCTCCCTTGTAAAAACCTTATTTCCCTAACTGTAAAGGGAGTTTACAAAATAACCACATCCTATTCTTTTTTCCCACTAACCTCCCTTCTCTCCTTCTCAGGAGGGAGTCCTCCTGTTCTGAGTGCTCCTGTCACCTGGACCACTCCTAAGGCAAGGAATGTATGATTGGATCTGTGCAAGGAGGAATTGTCTCAATTCCTTTCCACCCATCTTAGACAAGTTTCAGATAACTTATTCCTCTGTCAGTATCAAGGGTTCATAATTTCTGTAGTATTATCGCTACTAGACCAGACCTTCTGTAAATGTGTCTAAAAGAATGGAGGAGATCTGGGGATAATGCTTCTTGAAGGCCCATATCAGAAATACAGAAATATTCTTCAAAACAGTGCAAATAAGGTCAGTTTCCAAGTAGAAAACCCTCAAGTAAGAAATCCATAGAATATAGATTATTTGTTTTAATAACTACCGCAGTGTTTTTAGTGAAGGAAGACTACTAGAGCACTTGAAAAATAATACCTTATTCCCTAAAAAATCCCCATAGCACTAGTGGTACTGTTGTCCACGGCTTTTGCTCTGTAATCATCGCGACTAAGGAAAACACAGGTCAGGCCTGCCATTGGGAAAAGAAAGGAAAGGAACACAGTTCATCATACTGGATTTTAATTTTTCTTTATGCTATAATGAAAGCTTTTATTTTGTTTGATGTGCAGCTTGGGTTTACAGAGATGTTTCAAGTAACTGGGTTATAACTGCTAGAAAGGATTCATCTTAATTGATTAAATTAATAATACATAAATACGCAGGGCCACTTCAGAGCCTTAATGGGCGTCACACCTCTGACTGTTATCTGCTGCTTGAGCTGTAACACAGCCTTTACAGAGACAGAAAGGACATTCCCTAGGCTAGGGCAATATTAGACTGTTCCAGTATGTTCTTCTGACAGTCTTCAATTCCAGACTCTATGTGTCTGCATTTAGATATTTAAAAGTTGGTGTCTATATGTGATATTGTATCTGTGGCCTGATTTTAATCAGAAGAAATCTGAGACTGGATTCAGTTGCCCTTCTCAGTCATTTATGCCCATTTGAGGTTCCTTAAGGTACCTACGAGACTGGTAGATGTGACAGAATAGCTAGAGCTATGTATAGCACAGTTGCTGTGGCCTATAATTCATGACCAGAATTAGAGTAGAGTAGACAATCTGAGATACTGTGTGGTTCAGCTACGATCATGCATTCTTAAAATAGGGGCAGATAAATAAGAACAGAAAAAAGGAAATGATTCCTGAAAGATTGTCTGTGGGAGGCTGTATCTACAACAGAGCAACAGGAGCAGCACATTTATGCTTCAACACTTAAAAAAAGATGACAAAAAACCCCATGTGGAATGAAAATTAGTTTCAAGAGCTACTTGAAGTGTAGCAGAAATAAAGAGTCCATACTTGGACTAGTGTTATCTAATATCTTCATTAATGACATAGACAGAGGGATTGAGTGCACTCTCAGCAAATTTCCAGCTGACGCCAAGCTGAGTGGTGCCGCTGACACACCTGAAAGATGGAATGCCATCCAGAGGTACCTGGACAAGCTTGAGAAATGGGCCCATGGGAAATCTTATGTAGTTTAACAAGACCAAGAACTTACAGGAAACATGGAGCAAGGCTATTTACAAGGGCAGGTAGTGACAGGACAAGGCATAATGGGTTGAAATGGAAAGAGAATAGGTTTAGATTAGGTATTAGGAAAAAGTTCTTTACTGTGAGGGTATTCAGGCACTGGAACAGGCTGTCCAAAGAAGCTGTGGATGTCCCATCCTGAGTGGGATTCAAGGCCATGCAGAATGGAGCTGTAAGCAGCCTTGTCTAGTGGGAGGTGTTCCTGCTCATGGCAGGAGGGTTGGAACTGATGATCATTAAGGTCTCTTTATACCGAGACCATTCTATGGTTCTATGATTCTATTACATTACTGTAATGTACTTTTTATTTTGTACTTTTGTAAATTTTGTACTCATATTTCAGGTTATGTTTTAAAGAAAACATAAAATTCTGACCTTAGATGTTACCTTGAAGTGCATAACATTTCAAGATAACTTTAATGATTTACCATAACTCAAAATTCTATCCCTGTAATTTTTCAAATCCTTAGAAAGGGAATTCTGAACAGTTGCCTTCAAAGAAATCAACACTTTTCTTCATAGTAAGAAGAGCATCTCAGAATGCACTGCCACGGGAGTTCATTTCAGGGTAACTTGGTTAGATGGTTTGTTATGAAGTTTGACTGTCATTCAACAGCTGATATGGGATATGATGTTCAACTGGGAATCCTTTTGAGCTGCCTATTTCATAGAATTCTAGTATCAGTAGCTATATTGGGGGATTAGTGTCCATTTCACTTCTTCCTGTACATGCGTTTCAGCAGTAATTGCATTACAGACAAAATACTGAGGGGTTTTTTGGTGTTTTTTGGGGGGGTTGGGGGTTTTTTTGACATGGAAACTTTAGTAGTCTCCCTCACTTGGGAAGTCAGTTGGTGAAAGAAAAAAAACTGGAACTATTGAAAACAATACATTCTGAGTGGGTTCAGGTACACTGAGGATCTGTGAAAGAGTTGGAATGGAGAAATATTTAGGGCTATAAAAAGATATGTTATAATTTACATATAAATTGATTTTTTTAAAAGAAAAGGTTAGCTTTCAGGAGTTTGAGGGAAGAGGCATAATGCAAATTATATTTTGTTGGCTGATGAACAAGTGCAAAAATTAAATTATAAAAAACCAAAGACATTTGGAAAAATGTGTTTCCATAAAAGACACTGAATTAGTTGTTAAAACAATAGGTCCCAAATTTCAGAGTTTTGACAAAGTAGAAGTTCAGAGGCTTTCATGTTTGTGAGGTTTCAAAAACTGTGAGGAAAATATTCTAATATTGGTGAAATTTGCAGTGGATATGATAATGTTCGATACAAGTATTTTACATATGGAGCCAACTCAAAAACAAAGCTATCAAAATTGATTGCTTTTTCTTGGGGAGTGTTTTCCTTCACATTTCTGTATTTAGTGATGTTGATTAAGTTTCCACAAAATAGCATCTTCTAGAATACAGAGAATTGTTCAGAGGTTATGGTACAGAAAAGCTGACATCTCAGCACCAATCCTCCGTTCTTGGAGAAATAAAGCAGCGATATCCAACAGACTAGTAACCTCTTTTTTCTTACTGCATAACATTATCTTTTCCTGATCTCACTTTTAGAACGTGTGCCAAATCACATTTCCTCTTCCTGTACCACATTGTAGATGTACCATGATAAAAAGAGGTAAGAAATTTTATGTAACCAAAAAAAAAAAAAAAAAATTCTCACTGCATAGCTAACATTTCTCAGGCATAATAACTGGGAAGAGCCTTTTTCTCCTCCTCTGTCTCCTTAGAGCAATTAACTTTTTTTTCAAAAAGGCAATGATTAATAATTTAGCGAATGCTGCATCACTTTTTGGCTGTCCAGAAACTGAGTTCTCAGTACCTTCAAATGGGCAATGAGAAAATTTTACTGCTTGATGATCACTGAGAGAAGATGATGGCTTCCTTCAAGGATTTTCTCTCCCACACAGGGTGAAAGCAGAGCCCAGCTCCAGCAAATAAGTATCAGCTGAGCTGCCTCTTTGCAGCAGACTAGGAGAAGACCAGCCATTGCAGGGGTCTTGAGTAAAATGAAAAAAGCAAAGCTGCTTTGGCTAGGGCATTTCCGCATGTGAAAGGAACGGGAGAGCCTCAAGCTTGCCATTAACCCCCGTTCCAGTCGGGCTTAATGCATATTTCGAAAGAACATTTTTAAATATTCTGTAGGTCTTTGTTTCCAGGTTTTAAATTCCCCGTAATTTTTGCTTCTTTTTGTCAGCTTCTTCCTACTTGACATATTGCCCTTCACATTCTCTCCCAGTCTGCCTCTCTCCCTCCTTTCTTTTTCTTATCCTTCATAGAAGGCCTTAAAGGTAAAGGCTTGATGCCTCTGCATAGTAACAGGAAAACTTGAATAAGCAGCCAAAGTGAGATGCCAAAATGGGAATGTGACTAGTTTTCCCAGGTAACATCCACATGAGAATCCATCTCCTACTGCCTTTTGCCACCACCGTCTCATCCAGAGAGAGCACACACTATTCTTTGCTGCCACTAGCCTGGCTTTCAGTTCTTCACATCAATTTCTGGTGAGCAAGTCCCAGAGAAGCACTTACCTTTTCTACAACTGATCCTTCTCTGGAAGTGACTTGATTCTTGCTAAGGATTGATAGTAATAACCCCGTTCAGGCGTTCTTTGTAACAACTCCACAATTATATTCCCTAACTCAGCCCTCAAAAATTTACACATTCTTTCATTTTCACACAGTGACATTTCAAGAATTCGTTACTGAAAACCTGGGACAGGTACTTATCCAGTATGTATATTCCTAAATTAAAAGAGAGGATTTATGTTCTACATATTTAAAAGCTAAGAGTTAGTGTTGGACTTGTACGTAACAGGGAATGTGCCTGGAATTAGTTACCAGTTCAACCTTTGTCGTGGAAGTAGTAATGCCCATTTTATACCTGCTAGAACTGCTTGCAATGTGATGCTTTTCAGAGGGATTGGGAAATCCTTACAGGACAGTGATACTAGCTTGGGAAAATTACCTATTTTAGAAGAGATTCACTCAGGAAAGATGGCATTAAATGTTTAACACAGAAAATTCTATGGCTGGGAAACACGTTTAACACAGTCCAAGTGGAAAACTGAGACATAGTGATTTGATAAAGACACCTAACTCTCTAAGAAAAGTGATTCCTTTGCTACTTGAGCCTTGTGGTTCTGCAGAAGGTCCTGCACTTTTGATAAATAAACAGGATTCTTGCAAGAAGCCCTAGTCATTATGTGTTTTTGCTGCTAGTGCTAACAATTCCCCCAACCTCAGAATATAATTAACCCCTTTTATTAAGAACAAAAGTCCTAAAGAACTGCTTTCAGCTTCTGATTACACAGTACGAGTAAAATGAAAAAAAAAAAAAAAAAAAAAAGAAGATTCCCATAAAGACAGGGTTGTTATTTCCCCACAGTAATTTCAACTGGCATTTCAGAAAATATTGAGCTAAATATTCTATTTTATTCTCTCAGTTATCTAACCTGAATCTTGAGTTCTGTCTGTTGTTATTATTGTTGTACTCATCTAATTTCAAGCAGGACAGCCTAAGTTCCTAATTACCTGTTTAATTTTCAGTTTTCAATTGCTCAAACAGCATGTTATGTTTCCCAGCATGTAGCCATGCAGGTCCTTCTGAACACAACAGGAATGAATAGTTACCCAGGTTGTTAATCTCAACAACTATGCAGCAGATCTTTCTCCTTCAAAGCTTTACAGTTTAGAATCCCCATTAAGGATAAGAGGTTTGAGTTTTCAATCCTTTAAAATCAGGTCAAGCAAGCAACACCGTGTAAAACCAAGATTAAACAGCAAGTGATAATGTTAATCCAATTCTCTTAGATTTTACAACAGAAGAAACACATCAGATTTGTTTGCTATACCTTCCTCAAGCTGTATTAAAAATACTAAAGCTTGGCTACAGTGTTTGTATGGTGCTTAACTTTGTGCTTACTGAAGTATACTTTATGGCTTCTGTCACTATAATATGTAAGTACATCATAGATGGTTGGGTGTGTTTTTAAAGCTTTCAGATGCCCTCTGAGTCATGCATAGTCTGGTTAGTCCCATTTTTCTGATGAGGAACTGCAACATAAAATTATGTATAGGTCTGTTGCAAGCAGGTATCTCACACTACTGAACCAACAAATAGACTCCTCAGTAGGATCTTTAGGAAAAGTCAGTGTACTTCAGTATCTGAAACAGAATGCAGACAGACATAATTTGTCTCTGCTTGCAGGAGGTTGTGTGCACAGCTGCATAGAAAATCAGAGTAAAAACTAGGATTTCAGCTTTGAGCACCTACATTTGAAGCTACATGAGCACCTGATACTGTTTTTCTCTGATGTTGCTTAAAATGAGACAGAGGTACTTAATTGTTACTGTACATGCAGCAGTAGCAATAATTGTTTAATACTGATGGGCAGCAATATGAAGGACTATACATAATGGGATTCCCATACCTACATGCATTAAAGGCATAAGTCATGGCCTTTTATGGTGACTACATGCTCTGGAAGTGTACAGAAGCATCCTTTTCCTATCTAGTTACTGTGATTTCACTCGCTCTTACTATGTATGGTAACAATGAATAAGCTGTAACTAGGGAAAGACCTTTTGTGATAGGATTCCGTGTGTTATTTCTATAATCCATAGATATTTGGAGAGTGAACCAATGGTAATTAAAATAACATATGCGAATCTTAAAATAAAAGGCCTTTCCACAATTACAGATCAATTCTCAGAAAAAAATCACTCCTCATCACCATTTCTTTAAATTTTAAACCAGCATGGCTTACACAGACTGCCTAAGTGCTTCTCCTTTTAGCCACATAGTCAGAGATCCAGGCTTTTTGGCTTCACATGAGACACTTAGTAGTAATAAATAGGTATCATGCTTCACTGACTCTAAAAATTATTATTAAAAAAGAGAAAATTTGCATAGGGTTAGACATTTCTTGTGGTAAGTCTTGACTTGGTGTATAGAAGAAGAAAAAAAAAAGAACCACAAAAAAAAGAAATGTAGTCAGGAACTAATCCATATCACTTTTCCTTCTTGTTCATTGCTATTCTGTCTACATTTTGGTTTAGTAGCTTTGGGTTTGGGATGCATGTCTTTGAAAGAACCAGATGTTGCATCACAATTGCTGTTGATTTCTCATAAGGCGTCACACTGTTGTAAAATCCTAATTACATATGTTTTTCACACTTCCTGAAGCTAAATGATGATTTTTTTTCCTACTGCAGCTTCTTTGTATCTTTCTTTCTTGCATACTGTGGTAAGTTTACATCTTCCAGCAAAAATGTACTTGCAATACACAAATTCAGTGCACAGCTAAAAAAAAAGTAAATGGCTGTTTTCTTGGCTGAGATCCTATTACCATTTGGAGCAGGTTAGCTGTGCTCACAACGAATATCTTCTGGTTTGCTTTCATTTCAAAGGTCTCTAATGGCACAGTCTAGGACCCTCCTGCCCTGTGAAAAAAAGCATGTGTGTGCACATTGAAAGCAGGTTGCATGCCTGATACAGACTTAAATATCTAGTGTAGATTCCCCACTGAACTGTAAGGTTTAACATCTGCAGACACAGACTTCTTTCTTCTGTCATCTGCCTCATTATCACAAGTATAAACTCTTAACAAGTAGTGATGTTTTTGGGTGGATGGAAAAGTGAGATCCCTAGGTCACCTACCACATGTAGATGAGATCACTTGAGCATGCTGTCAACTGGCTAACTGTTATGTCAGAAAATGAGTAAGTAAATACTGTAGGGCAGGAAAGGAGGAATCTTACCTGCTAAAGAGACTAGAAAAAAATGTCAATGAAAACTTATTGAAAAAGTAATTGGTACATATACAGAATATTTTATAAAATGGTAAATTTTATAAACTGTATTTTGCCTCACTTTTACCTGCAAAAATATGAAGATTTTTCATGTAAATTATTTTATCTGTTAACCAAGTATGTGAAATATGTTTTGTAAAATAAGGACAATTATCAGTGTAAACAAGCTCTGTGTTAACATCATAAGTAATAAGTTAGAAAACTGGCTCAATTTTATTCTGTATATATTTCTTGTCATATACATAGAATTTATTTTTAAATTAGTTATAAATACTTATAGAAACAGAAAAAAATATTTTATCAACTTCAGTTTAATGAGTAAAAAGATCTACTGTCTGGTTTTCTCTGCTAAGGGATCACTGCCTTCTACTAAGTCAAGGAAAGGTAACTAGAGAGCAAAATAGTCCTTTTGTATATGTAATATGGTGTTGCCAGTGTTTTCCAATCATTGCTATATTAATGGGATTTTTTTTTTTTAGGCATTTGTAATGCAATATTTTTACAGGTAATATGCATAATTTTTTCAAGGTAAATCAAAATACAAAAGGTCTTCCATTTCTTCAGCACAAGCTTCTCTTCTTAAAAGTCTTCCTCAACTTTATTGTCCAGTTAGTTTCATTGGAATTTTTCTGCAGAAACTCTCTGTTCTGTTTAATAGAAATCACCTAATTCTAGACTAGCTGTATTAATGGCCTTTTTTCTTATACCTCTTTTAGCCATCATCTTAAATTGCTCTCTTTTCTCCCTTGTGTTTAACACTCATATGTACTAGAGAGTAATCACATCTGGCCACCACCCAACCTTCATAACGTTAGGTTAAGTATGATATGCTCTTTTAGTGTTCTGTGCTATGACAGGTTCTCTGTTCTTTGCTTATCCTAATGGTCACATTAAAATGACCAGTGAATCCCTTGTTGATATGTTTACTTTGTTATATTTCTTTTCAAAGAGCTGATAAGACAACCATAAATAAGTGAAGTTCATTCATTGCACATTCCTTTCAATGGACTTTTCTGCCTGTCTTTATTTTAATAGAAAACCAGATATCCTAACTAGCAAAAAAACCCTGCACAACTGTAACATTCATAAGCAGTGCTTATAATCAAACGAATATCAGGAGACAGCTGTGATTCACCAGCTTGTTGCTGCCCACTGAGACTCTTATCTTTATCAGCCATCAAATCATCAACTACTAGAGTGGTTCATGCAAATGTAACTCCAGTACAAGAAGTTTCACCTTATTTTAATCCAGCTCCAGCACAACAATTCCTTGACAGTTTGTTTCCCAAATTGCTTTCACCCATTATACTTTCCAGCTACAGGTCAACAAGGTTTGTTCCATGTAAAATCCCCAAACTATTAGTTAGCTTGAAGTTAGAAGCAATGTTTCTATTCCCTGTGGAGAATGGCTCATGTCATAGAACAGATTTGCTGGTCAATCAAACCAATTAGCACATGCCAGCTTGCCTTTCATATATCCCATGGTTTTTCATGTGTCCTGTCATCTTTTGACACATTAACAAGACTGTGATTCTAATTTTTTGTATTTTTTAGATATTTACTAGAGATGTAATTGCCAGAACTAAACTCTGCATTGTAATGCCATAAAAAGAACAAATGCTTGAGCTAACATTTTGGTCTGACTTGGGTTTTTGGGTTTTTCTGTTTTTTTCCTTTGTAGAAATACTTCAGAGGCTCCCATAGTTGAAAACAGCTTCTAATGTGCTTTAGGATCCTAGGATGAAGAGCACAAATAAATAAAATAAACAAATAAAATAAATGAATAAATAAACAAATAAATAGAAATTATTAGTGACTTTTATTTGAGCTAGAATCATATATGATGACATGCTTATTTAGGAGGTGGTAGAAGAATAATTTCGTTACAGTAAGCAGACTAAGGGTCTTATAAATTTATGTGACTGATACAGATTATAACAAATGACAATGTATGGACAAAAATACAGTTTTAGTAGCCTAATATTTCTTTTCTGTTCTCATTCATATAACTGGCATGAAGCTTCAGAATCCTCTTGGAGGGGAAAATTTGGGAACACTTGGACTCTTAACATCAGACAGAAGTTGCTCTGAGCATTCTGGATAGATCAAATAAAAGGGCTGAAGACTCTGATGGATAGTCACAACCTGAGCTTTCAATTAGGAAGAGTGCAATTCACACGACCACGTACATTGTAGACATGTGCACTGATCACTCTTGGTATTTTTATAGTCAGTTAAGACAAACAAGGACTTCAGGATGCAGTCGCTAATGTGCACTTCAGATCTATATTGTAAGAAGCACTAAGCTTACTCGCTAACTCAAAACAGACTCCAGTGTGACCAGTTTGGATACAGGTATCAGCACTAACAGCATCCCAGGTTAGGTGACCTGAATCCACTCTTAAATACTTAATTGGCAAATCAAACCTTTTATCCAACCCACTCTTTACCTTGCAGTATAAACACATGCTTGTTAAAGTGAATATTATATTACCTGGGTTTCTGTGTCCTGAATTGTGACAAAGTAATGAAAATAGTTTCCATACCAGAGAGCAGCTATGTCTTTAATGAATCATACAGAATTAACACAGGTTTCACCCACCTTTATACGTTATCACTGAAAGTGGGCGCACCTGCACATCCATTCACGTTTCTCTCCCATGTGGCAGTTTACATTGATTGAACATAGAATGATAGAATAGTTAGACTGGAAAGGGACCTTAAAGATCATTTAATTCCAACTCTCTTACCATGGACAGGGACACCTCCCACTAGACCAGGTTGCTTAAAGCCCCATCCAACCTGCCCTTGAACGCTTCCAGTTATGGAGCATACACAGCTTCTCTGGACAATCTGTTCAGTACCTCACCAAACTCGCAGTGAAGAATTGCTGGCTAGTATCTTACCTAAATCTACCCTCTTTATGGGTAAATTCTACTATGAAAGGGGAGAGGGAAGTAAAGTTTGTGAGGTTTTTTACTAGTTTTATCAGTAAAACAAGATTTTACTAGCTCTTACCTCTACTAACTTTGTCAGAGTTTTTCTTGTTTACAAGCTGATCATTGTAACCTGGATTCTTTGTAACTATAATAGAGAGCTGCATAGGGAAATGCTATTCTGTACCACATTCATAAGGTATTTCTCCAGAGGTAGTTTAGAAGTGCTGTATTAGCAAAATAAACATTCAAAACAGAAAAGTCATAAGACGTTAGGAACTCAATAAAAATTTAAAAATTTAAAAACATTCAGTCTCTGACTATAAAATTTAAAGTACTATCAGTGATGATGAATGAAGAAAAATAGCTATCTAGAAATTCTGATGATATATTCATAGAAATAAACATTTTTCTTTCCAACCAGACACTTTTATGGAAAGGAATAAATTTTTAAATTTTATAGTCTATACAGTTAGAACAGGTCTACAATGCGTATTATTCCAGGGTGGTAAGATAAAGTCTAGATTTTTACCAGTAGTTTTATTTTGTTGTAACATTTGCACCTAAAGTTTGTAATTGTGGATCTAAGTAAGAGTAGTCTTAAAAGAGTCAATGAATTAATAATCATGTTTATTTTGAACAGCCTTAGATTTATTACTTTCTGAAGGTTTATGAAAAAGATGCAGAAATATTCTGATTGATGCCCAGTTCTCTATTTTTATGGTCACTTACTAAATATTGCTGTGGCTAAGTACATTAGTGTGTATAAAAATGTATATTACTGATTTTAGAAGTTATGTCTCTAGCACATGCATAAACATCCACACATGAGAGTATGAACAGAAGATACATAATAATGTTAAGGTAATCAGCAGCAAAGTTTTAGAGCCACATAATCTTGTACCACTGTCTTAAGTAATGATCTTGTACCACTGGAATAAGTTACATGTTAGGAGTCATGCTGAGTAGGAAATGTGAAAGAAACAACTATTTGATTTCTGTGAGTTTGCACAGTTCAGGTTGATTTGGGCCTCTTCCCTGGTTCCTGATTTTGTTTGTGGTATAGATTGTTGTATTTTTTGTGGTGATATTTTTTTGTATGTGAGAAGGGTCAGTCACATGTTTATTAAAAAAAAAAAAAACCTAAACATGAGTCTTCCTACTTGATCATTTTCACTATTTGGATAGTGATGAGTGTAATTTCACTTCAAAATTCCAGACCTCCAGCTCCAAAAGAATGTGAATTATATGCTTGCTAAAATTTGATGTAAACATTTCATTTTATTTTCTAAATTATTTTCTTTTTCCTTTTTTTTTCCTGAACATCTTGCATTGCGAACGTATTTAGCAATATTCTATGTAAAAAAACCCCTGTATGCTTGATTCAAAATGAATAGCATCTGATTTTCATATCACATTTGAAAGTGATCATGCTACTAAAGCAACCAGTTAAGCACATTTGACAAGAATTTTCTACCATAATATGTGTTTGTTCTTATTCAGGCACTCAAAGATGCTGCTCCTTTCTGGAGCAAAGTTTTAATAATTTTGAATAATTTTCTTGGCTTACTGGAGAGGTTCCAGATGATTGGAAGTTGGCTAATGTGGCACCTATTTATAAGAAGGGCAAGAAGGAGGATCCAGACCTGTCAGCCTGACCTCGGCACCAGGGAAAATTATGGAGCGAATCATCTTAAGGGAAATTATGCTGCATCTATAGGAAAAATAAGAGGATCAGATGTAGCCAGCATGGATTCAGGAGGGGAAGATCCTGTTTAACTAGCCTAGTCTCCTTTTATGATCAGGTGACTCATCTGATCGATGAGGGGAAACCAGTGGATGTAGTGTATCTTGATTTTAGTAAAGCCTTTTTGATACTATTTCCCATAATAAACTCCTGGTGAAGCTGATGGATTGTGGCTTAGACAGGTTTACTCTGTCCTGGGTTAAGAATTGGCTGGATGGCCGAGCTCAGAGGGTGGTGGTGAATGGAGTCATGTCCAGTTGGAGGCTGGTCACCAGTGGGGTCCCTCAAGGTTCAGTGTTGGGGCCGGTTTTATTCAACATCTTTATTGATGATCTGGATGAGGGGATGGAATCCATTATTAGTAAGTTTGCAGATGACACCAAGCTTGGAATGAGTGTCGATCTGTCAGAGGGAAGGAGGGCTCTGCAGAGAGACCTTGACAGGCTGGAGAGATGGGCTGAGTCCAATAGCATGGGGTTTAATAAATCCAAGTGCCGGGTTTTACACTTTGGCTGCAATAACCCCATGCAGAGTTATAGGCTGGGGTCGGTGTGGCTGGAGGATGCCCAGGCAGAGAGGGACTTGGG
>VXBA01002277.1:19075-42889 GCA_013399895.1 Serilophus lunatus
TTTTTGAGGGAGGGAGAGACTGTTCATACCTAACAAAAGTTACTAGGACATTCCCTGCCCCCCTCTGTCATGTTATTGCTTCAGGGCTAACAGGACTAAAGAATGCTAAGAACATATTTTGTCATTGAACAAATCTGTTGACTCAAACTGCCATTTTTTTGTGGTGACTTCTAAGATGGTGACTTCTAAGAGTCGAACATCACCCTTGAGAAAACTCCTCTCTGGAAGAAGAGAAGTAATAACAGCAGCAGAATTTCACTTCTCATTTCCCAGTGCCATCCAGCTACATGAAAACATTTTCTGTCCCTGTATCCAGTCCACATCGAGGAGAGAATTGTAACCTGGAAATGTTTCATTGCGGATAGGATTGAGTCTTTCATATTCTTAAATGCTAAGTGCCCTCAGTGACGTTTTGTTTCTTCCCCTGCTTTTAATTTCAAAAAATCTGTCTTCTTTTTTTTGTTTTGTTTTTTTTTTTTTTATTAGCATTACTTGCATTTCATATCCATATATTTAAAAAACATTATTTTAGTCTATCACATCAATTAGTATCCTCATCCGTTAATGATTTTTTTCTGCCAAATATAATCAGCCTGGCTCTGCAAATAAGCATGACCTAAAAATAAACCAGAGAATTTATATCTAGATATCATGGAAGAAGGCAGTAAATCCTGAAATAGCATCAGCTTCAAATGCTGCCGCTTTAGAAGACTTTCCACCCACAACTTGCATCAGTCAGTCTATGTGTTGCCAAGGCATCCGAATTGCGTGGTGTTCATTTTAATAATTTTAGTGGTGTACTGTGTATGTAAAATGGAATGAACAAAGGAGAATTTCAGGGCTGAGTCTGAGATTTTGGCTTTCATTTGATTTATCTGCAGACAGTATTTGCATGTAGCTTTTGTGGTGTAATTGGTTTTAGTTCTGCTGACATTGTGTTGGGTTAGCAGCACAGATAATAACAGATGAAGGTTCCTTTTGTGGAAGTTAAGAACTAGCTGATTAATTGTTATTATGTTACACTCTAGAGGAAACATTGTAATTAAACCACAAAAAGCTACATTAACATAATGTTAGGGGTCTGACTTAATCCCACTAAAGCAAGAAAATTCAAAGTTAACGATGAAGAGGGTAATGTTTCTCGTTTTAGGCCAAATGCTGTTCTTTGGAAAAGAGCTTAGTCTGACTTTTCTTGACTATCATGGTTGTTTCTGTGTGATTAGGGCAGCTGCATTTAAATCAAATTAAGTCCTTGCACTTTTCTTTGTGTGTGCTTGTAGATCAGGCTTTATAAAAAAGATATGTTGGAGCCATCAGTTCAGCAGTTATCTTTGTAACTAGGGCTGATGCTAGATTTCATGCCTCTAGACACCTCGTCCTGGCTTTGATCTAGAGGATGAGCTCCTTCATACTTTTTTTGTTTGCAGGTATAGTATATTTGCTGAAAGCTTGCCAGACTAGTATTGGTACTTTTATGTGGCATATTTTAATTTGCAGTAAAATGCTATTTTTTATGTGTATCTTTTGGAAGTAGGAACACCTGGTTTCTTTGAATGAGTGCTCTTCTAGGAGCTAAAATCTTCCAAGTTTTAATACACACTCTGTTTGGGAGATAATTTTAAATTATTTCCACAGTCACACCTTCCTATCATGTTTTCTATGTCTTCAGCTTTTTTAACTCACCCACATATACTGACTGAAGATTTCAAAGCCCATAAGAAATTCTATGCAGACATGCTATCAGGATGAAATGTAGAAGTAAAAATCCACAATCAGAAGTTTGAGACAAGTCAGTGATTATTTTGACAGGCCGATCACAGTGACTGCTTCCCCATCTCTCCTTCATCCATCCCAGCCCTTGACTGTTGGGGAATTTCAGCACTTGTCTGCATCCTGCATTGTTAGTTACCATACCCATCTTCATAGCAGCTGATTGGGAGCTTTGATACTCCTGAAGGGAATTGATTTGACATAGTCCCCTTTTGTGTGAACAGCTTAGGTAACACAGACCTTAATTGTCTGTTCTCTAGCCTGTATGATCCTGTAGCAATTTCATAGCCCATTTTGCATCTATTATGGTTAGAAAATTACACATAGGTTGATAGAGTTGGCAGTGAAGTGGTAATGATGGATGATTACCTGAAAAATTTACAGTATGGGCACCTTCCCACCTTGCACATATGTTTTGAGAAAATGAATGCCTAATGCTTAGTACTGAATCAAGAGAAAGAAACTCCTAAGTACATAAGTTCCTGAATCGATTGCATGATTCATATGTAGTGGGTTATTTCTGGCATTTTTAAAAACATGCACTATAAAATTGATTTCAAGACCTTCTTACTGTAAAGCACAATAATGGCAAATGAACTGTCTATGAAAACTTTATGAAAACAGAAACCGTTTTTGAAATATTAAGAACTCGCTCAATTATGAAGTTTAAACATTATAAATGGACACGAAAGATATAATTGTAATTCTAGGAGTAGCCTAGTTTATGAGCTGTCACAGCTGAAACATCCAAAGTGAGAATACGTTTTTCATGTAGTTCTAAGGCTTTAAAAACAGTAAAAAAACCCTTGAACTTCATTTTCCAGTTTCCAGATTTCAGAGGTAGTCCAGTACACATTTTACATGCATATGCCATGAAATCTGCCCTACTTAGTTATCATGCACACTCATCAACCACTGAATTTTAAATACAATGCAGACATCCTTGTTTTGGGAAGCTAAAAGCACGCAATCTTATGTCCAAAGGGTATGTTATTCTAAACTCTCAACTCTATAAATACGCAAGAGAAAAATTCTATAGAAGAAAGATAGTATTTAATATTTTTGAGCATTTTTTTTTTTTAATTTCTAGAGCATGCTCTTTTTCAATGCTCTTTGTAGTCTGAGCATATAGCATCCCTCTGACTTTCTCTGAGCTCTCCTCGTTCTTTTTATGTGTGCTTCTGATGCTTTTTGTCAACTACCTCCCGCTCTCTCCAGGAGAGAAGTTCACCTGCTGGTATCTGCACACATAAACTATCCTCCATACTCCTGGCCATCTCACAGAATCACAGAATCACAGAATCACTAGGTTGAAAGAGACCTCCAAGATCATCTAGTCCAACCCTTGCCTTAACACCTCAACTAGACTAGACCATGTCACCAAGTGCCACATCCATCCTTTTTTTAAATACATCCAGGGATGGTGACTCCACCACCTCCCCTGGAAGACTATTCCAATACTTTATTATTATTCTTTCTGTGAAAAACTTCTTTCTAATGTCTAACCTATACTTTCCTTGGTGCAGCTTGAGACTGTGTCCTCTCGTTCTGTCAGTTGCTGCCCGGTGGAAGAGACCAACCACCACCTGACTACAACCTCCTTTCAGGAAGTTGTAGAGAGTGATAAGGTCACCTCTGAGTCTCCTTTTCTCCAGGCTAAACACCTCTAACTCCCTCAATCATTCTTCACAGGGCTTGTGCTCCAAGCCCCCCACCAGCCTCGTTGCTCTCCTCTGGACACGCTCTATCATCTCCACGTCCTTCCTAAACTGAGGGGCCCAGAACTGGACACAGTACTCCAGGTGCGGTCTCACCAGTGCCGAGTACAGAGGCAGAATAACCTCCCTGCTCCTGCTGGCCACACTGTTCCCTAATGCAGGCCAGGATGCCGTTGGCCTTCTTGGCCACCAGGGCACACTGCTGGCTCATGTTAAGCTGGCTGTCAACCAGTACCCCCAGGTCCCTTTCTACCTGGGCACTGTCCAGCCACTCTGCCCCCAGNCTGAGGAACACCACTGGTGACTGACCACCAGCTGGATGCAGCACCCCTCACCATCACTCTCTGGGCCCGACCGTCCAGCCAGTTCCTAACCCAGCAAAGACTCCTCCTATTCAAGCCACAAGCTGCCAGGTTTTTCAGGAGTATGTTGTGAGAGACGGTATCAAAGGCCTTGCTGAAATCCAAATAGACAACATAAGTCACTGATGTGCTGTAGTTTGTATGCAGTTGAAAAGCCCACAGGTTTAGCTGTGTGGTGGTTTGATGCACCTTTTAGTATTCAGGGGGCAGGTTCAATAAAAGTGATGGAAAACTGAATAGAATGGTCAGCAGGAGAACAATTTATTACAAGGAATTTGAGTGAGAGAGGTAGGGGTAACCCACCAAAGACTCCAGGATTACAATGAGGGACCCCCAACACGCAAGGAAAAAAAAACTCACAAAAAGGAAAAAAAACAAACAAACAAACAAACAAAGGGAACTGTTCCTTTCAGTCAGATGACTAGTTGAAAGAAACAGGGAGGAAGGGTAGGAAAAGGTGTCTCTCCTTTGTTTTCCCTCCTCTGAAGGACTTTGGGCTCACCAACCTCTCTGAAAAACACAAACACAGGTGAAAACTAGCTCCCTCCCTCGTCTTTGTGAAGGATACTTGCTAGCAAGCTGGAAATGGCTCGCGGGTTGAGAGAAATGGGTGGAATCCCACCGTGGGGTCTGCAGGCGCTGGACACCAGGGCTCTGATCTTTCTCCCAGCAGCGGCCGCCGAAAAAGAGAGTGGGGTGGGGCCGTGCCTTGACATTTTAGCCTTTTCTGTCTCACGTGAATATCGACGCCTTCTTCCTGGCCAAGCTGGCTTCCCATTCATCCAGCCAGTCGGGTCCCGCCTCAATTCCGGTGTTTTCTCATCGAAGAACTCATGAGTTTCAGTCGTTAGGCGCCATCTTTGTTTTCATGGAGGCTGCACCTCAGAGATGCCACAGTGCCAACAGGGTGTCTGGGCTAGCTCTCTATCACTGTCTGTTAGCAGTCGTGGTGCTGAAATTCCTGGCCATGCTGGCACAGGGCTGTGTGCCACTGCCCGCACTCCGGGGTGGAGATGAGGAGCCGCCGCCGCCCCCCCGGAGGGACACTGGGGCTTCCCATAGCCGTGCCCCCAGGCCGCTGCTCACCCCGGGAAGCCACTGTATCCGTGCGGGAAGGGACAGTCCCGGCCGCACACTTCTCAGGGAAGGGGGACAGTGGGCAGGAACAGAAGCCGTCGGGGCTACACTGCACAAGACGGCCCCGGGGCCATGCGCAGCAACGGCCGGCGATCGGCCCCCGTGGTCCCAGAAGCGGTGGGGACGGGGGGGGACTAGAAACCGCCGCCCCGCTGCCAGGAGCCTGGAGGGTGCGGAGCCACCACCCGGCCCCGGCCCCGACCTCGGGGCACCGGGACTGGTGCAGGCCCTGCTCCGTCCCCCATCCTCCCTCCAGTCCTGGCCGGCACAACCCCCTCCCTGAAACAGCTTTTGAGGAAAATTGAATTTTAAATCAGGTAGGTGGATTACACCCCCTTCAAAAGCCTTGTTTTTCAAACTGCTACAAGCTGTCTGGTTTATATGGGCCCCCTAATTATTTTTATCCTTCCACTGGATGAATGCTGGATGTTATACTCACTGGCTTCAATAATATTTTTTTTCTGAGCAGTCTAGTAATGATTTAATTTTGCTCTATTAAACCACAGAGCTAAGACAATTAGTATTTTTGATAGATGCAAGCTAAAACCTTACAAGTTGCAGAAAATTTCACCTATTTTATCTTCATGGGATCGTAATTGATGTATATGACACCAAAACTGTCACCTGGAGGAATCTTCTTTCAACACCTCTGAGAATGTAATCTTCATGCCTGTAGATGCCTGACTTAAATATTTGATTTGTAAACACTTTTGCATAGCAGTGCTTGACAAGCACATTAAAAATGGTTGCTCATGAGCTACAAATCTCTTGCCTTACAGCTACTGCATATATTGCACAGCTGGCTTTCATGATGCTAGCAAAATTTCTACTCTTTGATCAAACAGGAGTTTAAAATTCTGAGTTTTCAAGATGCTTGTCATGACTGTCGTTTCTGTGCCTTCCAGAAAATGCTAAGAAAAACTTTTCCACCATCCAAGCACCACCCACCTAAGATGCACTTTTAGTGAAATTACCAGCTTCATGCTGAATGAATACCTTGCTATTTTTTACTGAAGCTAGACCCTTGCTGAACTCTGCCTGTTGGGGCCCACTTAATATGAAATAGTTGAAGCACTGCACAGAAGCCAGACACAGAAGGACACAAAAACTACATTGGCAAATGATCTGTCAAGTGACCCATGAACAAAATCGAGATTGAGTTGCCCTTTGAAATAAACTTATTTGAATTTTATTATCTCTAGAGCACCTTGTGTCTCTAATCTTGTAAAAGGTTAGTATTCCATCCATCACAGCAAGATTAGAGCTCTAGTTGATGCCTGTGCTTGATCATAACTGAATACAGCAGGTGGGGCCAGAGGAAGGAGATTCATTACCATCACAAGTCTAAAGAAAGACTGAGTAAACAGAAGCTCAGGGAAGCAAGTTCACAATATCAACCGCATATATTCCAGGTCAGGATAGCAGAAATCAAAGGACCACAATATCAGCAAAGTTTTAAACCTGTTAACTATAATCTAAACAGAGTAATGTTACCTTATTCCCATCTTTTTATTTTGTGTCACAGATTAGCAGACCCAAATGGCTGCTACCTACCAGACTGAAATGCTAGTCACTTTCTTGGTGTATCTGTCAAAAAAAGAGCTATGACTAAAGGAGTAAATTAAAAAATAATAAGAAAATCCAGACCTCATGACACTTATGTGCATAGACAAAAGTGAAGAATTCAGATTCTGTGATGTTAGGTAAAAAAAATTCTCCCTCCCCTATGTATGGTAAAAAATGATCTTTCAACTTTTATGTCTTTTTAAAGCTTACCTGGCATTTTGAAAGAAGTTTTAGAGAGCAGACATCATTTTTCCATGTCCTTGTTTGCCTGAACTTTCTAAATTTTATATTATGCTCTGAATTATATATGTGATTAAGTTAATAACAGTGGTGACCTTACTTCTTGTATTAAAAAAAAATAAATTATTAAGTTCTTCATTGTTTTATGCCATCTCCAGACCTATGAATTGCTAAAAAAATATAGAAGTAATTCAAAAGATTAAAATGTGTATATTTTTCTAATCCTTTAGTTCCTCTTGGTGGGTCTGAATCTGTGCCTCTGGCTTTTCTATCCGTGCAGAGCAGACCATGTATTTATGTTCTCTTATTTGGCTTTGAAGGATAACGAGAGGCCCTTTGGACTTCATGCCAATATATCAGCCAGCAGCAAAATAACATGAGACTGAATTTTTTATTCGCTGTCAAACTTCATAATGTCACAAAGTAAAAAGAAATAAAGGATAGGTCTGAGATTTTCCAGAGAGAAAGGTATGTTAAAGCAGTAGAAATAGTGTCTATGCAAAGTAGGAGCCTGTTTAGTTCTTATGTAGTACACACAGTATAGTTACAAAATTAAACAAACAAACCCCTCCAAACCCAAAAACACGCACACACAAAACCCAAACAAACTTCAAAAAAAACCCAACTCAAAACACAAAACTTAATGAAACAAAATAAAACAATGCCAAAATAAACTTACATTTTAAAGTAAAACTAAGTAACAACAACAAAAAATCCAGGGTATTCATGGTGTTATAAAGTATTGCTTGTGTGGTTCTTGGTTCCAGAGACAAAAGCTGCTGTTTCTGTGTAATTAACAAAAAAGACTTTTCAGTACCTTCTGCAGTTACATTTTCATCTACTTAACTGATTTTTACTGTATTAAGGGACTAACAGTATAAACTATACCTAATATGTGGTATTAATTATTGTGCTTAAAAAATAAATATGCATTAGGTAGGTGGTATGGCACCTATTGTGATTATTGTGACATTAAACATAAAATGAATTCATTAAAATGTATTCTACATACTCATACTATGGCAAGTCTGAATGAACATATGGTCTTTGCAAGAGCAGAAAGTATGAATAATGAAGTAGTGCTTCTTCATTGAAAACTGAGAATATTTTCTAGATAATGAGTTGAATGAGCAGTACAATTTAATGCTGAAACTTGATATAAAAGTCAGCTTTTGGAAACACATTTCTAATTATGTGGTTTGTAAATGAGGAGGCACTTAAAGTATAGGGCCATCTAGGCTACATAAAATTATAATGTACTTACGAAATTTATTATTATGGAAAAAGAGCACTGTAGTTGGTGTCACCTACTATGTAGCATACCTAATATTTCCATTTTCAGAAGTTATCCGTGTTTTATTGTGACTTTGAAAGTCCTCACAATTATTTATGTTCTCATAAAAGAATGTTGAATGTTGTCTCAATTAAAAAACAGAAAGGGTGGTCTGTCTTGTATCCTTTTCAAAGGAATCCCTATTTTTTCAAGCTGTACTGAGATGTTCAGCCCCTATTTGGTCCTATGTCTGAATGTTTCTCTCAAATGACTAAATATATGTACATTAGGGAAACTAATAAAGAAAGAATTTATAGGATAAAAAAGTTCACAATAAGTATTCATTTTGCTTCTGTATTTTACCAGACCACTGAAAACTTCAGTCTTTTAGATAATGTGCTAACAAAAGCCCTAAAATTACTTTATCAAGCAATAATGCATATACTCATATATGTGTATTAAGTGAAAATACTAGCCCTAATCCAGTGGGGTTGATAAAAAGGATAGACTCCTGCAGAATGTGATCGGGGGCTCCATTTTAGAGACCAAGCCAGACTCCTGATTTAAAGCTTTCTTCTCTTCCCATGGAGAACATAAAGACACAGTTGGAGCAGGGCTTCATGCCAAGATTCCTTGGTTGGGTATTTGGGGTTAAGCAGTGTGTAGCCTGAACATTCAGTTTTTGAGACCCTTATTCTGCCCATGTGTTCAAGGGAGATGGTTTTGACAATATTGATATACTGTATCTGAGGAACATCTGGAAAACTAAAGTTTAGCTCTCTTCTTATCACATTCACTGTTTCGTTCAGTTACCATTTCCCTGTTTTTCTATCTTGTCTCCAACTGTTTTTGTCGTCTCCGATTTTACTTTCCTATTTCACCTGTACTGCCTTATTCGGACTTGTTTATCCTTCCGTATTTTAATGTTTCTACAGTACCAGAAAAACAAGTACAAAGCCTTTAGTCAGTGTGGGTCACCCTGGCCCCTTCACTGTCTGCTGCCCAGTAGGACTGTTCAGCTTTTAAGCTTGTTCTTCAAACTTCTTCTCAGCTGCAGTTCTCAGCTGGCAAGATTTATATGAGCAAATGTACCACAGTGTTAATGTTATGGCCAAACAAACTGGAAAAACACCCAAATACTGCACAAGGAAATGATGCCCAGTAGTTATTTTAGGGACTCAACAGAAAGACCTTGCCACCAAAAGTGACCCAGAATTTTCAATTCTGACTTAGAAAGAAGCATTGGACAAGGTAATGTGAGGAAATACATCTGTGTGACAGAGAGGGATGAAGACTGTATAGTAGGCAGGGCAGACAATTAGGCCTCAAGATTGTAGAGAAGATGGAAGAAGCAGTAAAAGTCAGAAGGTATGGAAGTCCAGTGACTTCTGTTCAAAAAGAAATCCCAACAGACAAATAAAAACCCCCCACAAAAAATCCTAAATTTATAAATGTTGTAGTTCCCACTGAGTCACACTGCTTTTTTTGTCACAGAACAATAGGAGGAAGTCAGAGATACGGGTTTTTTGCTTAGAGAGTTGACAGCTTATGTTGTCTTTGAAATCTTGATGTTAGTACGTTCAATAGATTCAGCAACTAATCAGCAGACCAGCAAGAGAAGCGCAAGACTTTGGTGTCACTACATTTCCATTTAGATGGAAACATCATATGCAGTACAGCAGCTAATAAATGGAAACTATTCCCCAAATAAACTTAGCCTAGGAGTTTCAAGGCCACTCCTATGTAGTTTCATCAAAGAAAAATTAGATTATACTGTTGAAATGTAATGTAACCCTAAATATATACTCGTTTTGTAAAGCTTGTTTTCCAGTTCATTGTTACCACATACTATATCTAAGTTTCCTTCTCACTAGAGAGTTTTCCCATTAGGCACGCTCATAAGAGAAAAAAATCATTTCTATTGAGAAGGTAGGTCAGATAAAAATCAATCATCCAGCATCTTGATCCAGTAAACTGATGTCTGTAGATGAAAATTTGTGTTGGCTTTAAAGCTATTCAAATCCAGGCTTCATTTTTTAATCCTTGATCTTAGAGACATCCAGGTAGGAAAGTTTATTGACTTCACAGAACTTTTAAGGGACACAAGGTGTTTATACCAGCACATGAATGCAGATCCAGGATCTGAAAGACTGTTTCCTTCAAAAGTAATAAATCTTTTTCTACATTTATAGCTTCTTTTTGGCCAATTCTATTATCCTTAACCTTAATTCTTAAACTTATACTTAATCTAGGATTTTATACATTGCCTTGTTTTGTCACTGATTGCCCAAATCTGATCTTTAGGACTTTGCTGCTCCTTAATATTCCTACTGTTACTTTTTGGGGAAAAAAAAATCAAAATCATGCCTCTAACAAGCTGAGAACATTTAAGCTGACTTCAGGACATTTAAGTTAGCTTGATTGGATGTCATAAAACTAGAAGAAAATTTGCTGCTTCAGTGAAGTTTGACGATGTATCTCAATTTGCAAGTAAGTAATTCAGTCACACCTCTGTATTATTACAGTAACAAATAGTACTGTGCAGTACAGTGTCCAAATAGTCAAGAAACAACTACCACGGATTTAATACCGCCTGACCTTAATGATTCATGGGTTTCTCTTGAATATAGATGTAGAGAAATTGGATAAACTCAAAGATAAGTAAATTTTCTTGGAGGTAGCTTTATGTTTTTGCTGGTGGTGCTAAACCATAGCAGAAGTTATTAGCTCCATTCAGAGGTGTCTGGAAAAACCATCAACATGAGTTCATTACCTCTTAAACTGCAGACTTATATGCAAAACTGATTATATGTACATAATAATTTCAATAGGAAGTCAAACTTCAAACTGCTCTTTTGGCAGGCTTCTGCTAGTTACCTTAAATGGAATTCTTGCAGTTATTTCAGTAGTATCTGACTCAGGCCTAACATCCAAAGAGTTGGATTTTTTTAATGTAATATACTGATTTCTTTATAAATACTAGAATGAGCCTTCTCCAAAGAGAGAGAGGTGAAATGAGATGGAAAGGAAAACTGCAATGGATTTACAGCAGTTACATTACAAATACAACTGTGTAAATATGTTTTAGCTCTCTACACTTGCAACTGGGACATGAAAGTAGCTGCCATTCTAATTTTAAACATACCATGATGCACCCACTCTGGTCTGTGTAAAACCAGTCTTTCCACACTAGGATCCAGGACCTACACTTCCTACTGGATACTTTGCTGACTGGATCTAATCCAGTAGATGCTTCAAAAAACACCCTTTTTTCAAAGCTTGCTTGAATAAGGCTCAAGAAATGGTTTTCAAACACCTCATTAACAGCTCTTCACTGTAGTCTATTTTGTTTAAAATGAGAGGAAGAAACAAGACACTATTCTAAGAGACATGAAGAAGCCCTGCTCAGACCCACATGTGCCTAAATCCAGGTTGAGATTTTTGCCTCCAAAGTCATTTCCAAGTGTCATTGCTGTCAAGTTGTGGCTGATTCTCCCCAGCACAACCCCTGACCTCTGAACATCACAGGAGTGAGTCTACTACTACCTGTGATTAGAGACCTGCTTGTCGAAACACTGCCTCCATTTTTTTTATTTTTTTTATGATTAGTTTGTGGACAGAATATATAAATTTTCCTGGCTTAACTCAATTGTATGTGGATTCTAGCAAGGCAGTTTGTTGCTAATTTCTCCCTGTGTCATCTGGTCTACCTTAAACTTCACTATATTAAAAGTCAACAAACTTTTAATGTATCTAGAAGATTGTTGTAGATTATAGGCACAGCAAGGAATTTTCATACAAAATGTTAGATGGTAAATCTCCTTAACTACTGAACTGGATATTTAATAGCCTCTACTTATGCGTAGCGAAAAACAGTACAGTCTCTATATTTTAAAACAATTGTTGCACTGAGTCCCATAGTTTATATATTGTTAATATCATTTTCATGAAAGCTTTAAATGTTTTTCAGAAGAAACTGTGGTGACTCATGAATATTTCATGAGGTGCTATGCATTTTTATGAACATGTGATGTAAAATTCATCATTCTGAAATTAACAGATATCCATGAAGTGTTACACGTCTCTCTTTGGTCATGGATATTCATGACAGTACTACTGCTGTAAGCATCTAAATGCCCATTCATAAATATTCCAGAATGTAACCTTCTGATGCCATGTAACATTTTGCTTACATTTTGTGAGTACTTCACTTGGGCATTTTCCACTTGATAATGAGATTGTAACCTTCAGGGACAGTTATGGGTGTATATATATGTTATGTATAAAGCTATCCCATTGCTTTGTTTTTATTCCTAGCCTTTTTTGGAGGTTTTTTGTTATTGCTCTAAGATCAATTAATTCTTTGTGGGCATCTTGGATGTCGGTTTCTGCTCCCAACACGGTGATTCGAGTTCCTAGTGTGAAAGGATCTGAGGGACTCGATCCTGCGGTTGCGACCAGGTTCAGGCTTAACTCTCCCCTGTGTTTATTCGGAGCTGCCTTATATAGACAATTTGAACCCCACGCTCAATCTCATCATTGTCTGGTTTAAACAAAGCTTACACACTCATTGGCTCTGACCATACATGGGCTCAGCTGCCTGGTTGGTTGCTGCAGTTGTCAATTATCCCTTTGTTCTCTCCTGGGGGAGAGGGCAGTAACTTTCCACTCCTGGAAGCTTCAGGCAGCTTCCAGAGTGTTCCTGGCCCCCCATACTTGGAAATTTCAAGTTTCATATTTATAGTCAACAATACATCATCAGCATAAAGTACCACATGCAACAGAATATGAATTGAGATTCTAGAGTTCAGTAAAGATTTCAAGGAGTGTATGTTAATGTCTAATATTTCTCATGTGAAAAGGATGTGTTTCAACTAGTTGCAGAAGTTGTCTGTGTGGAATCAATGGCGATATCCCTTTATACATACTCAAGTGTTGGTAAATAAGCTTTTGCAATGAAGAAACAATAAATTTAGCATTTAAAGGTTGCACCTGCATCCCCTGAAGTTGGCGATAATGTTCTTATTGATTTCAGTTTTGCAGGATAAAGTCTTATAGACCTTTATCAATACCTGTAGTCAGCTTTGAGTACAAGACAGATCCTTTAACTCTATATTAACTTTCATTTATACATAGCTTCTTTGTGCTTTGGCGCTAAATAATTCCTCAAATTCTTTGTCAAATTAACTTCCCATTGTGATAATGGCATTTGATGTATAAAAAGCAGTATAGCTTTTTTTCCATTTGCCTACAGATCTATCCTGTTTAGCCCTGCCCATGAAAGGATGTGCTGGTGTTTCTTCCCCATCCTCATATCCTTCATTTTAGCACAGGACAGTCCTGTTTGCTTTGTCTCCATGCTCCACAATGGTGAATGGTTAAGGATGAAGCCTCAGTCATTTCTTCTCTGTCCCCTTTTCTCCCTTGCAACAGCCAGACCCATTAGGCAGAAGAAATCATGGACTCTGGACAGAAATCAGTGAGAAGTTTGCAGTGAATTATCTTCTATTACCAAGTCTTACCATAGTCTGAGAAGTGGAGGGATTAGAGAGGGAAGAGAGTTCCTCATCTTTACTCACAACCTTTGAGACTGCACTAACTTCTAAAAAATTTAGTAGCATCCAAAAAATCTCTTAATATCATGATATTTACAGGTATAGGACATTCTAGAAAGGTATAAATACCCATTAACAGCTAGATAATTCCACACGGGTGATTTCACCCAAGACATTACCAGAGAATGTAAATCGCCTATTCTGAAATCTGTCATGAAAGGGCACATTTAATTATCGGACTTATATTTCCTAGCTTTAAGTGCAATGTATATGTATTCAAAATGAGTTAAAACAGAAGAGCAGTTTTCAACAGACCTCATTGCACTGCAGCCTTTGTTTTTCCTAATGAGATCTGAAATTTTTTCCCAGCTGTACTTTGGAGTGTTTTTAAAGATCAAAGCTGTAAGAGAATTTTAAAATTAGTTATTCAGGCTCACTAAAAAGTAATGCCAATACACTGGCAGCCTTATGCATATGATTTGTTTGCTCTTGAATATAAAACAAATGTAATGCCAAAACTAGGGAAAAAATCATGTGCTGGAAGATTTTCTTACAGCAATTTTTTTCTCAATCAGGGAGTTAAATTTAGTTATTTTTGTTTTATAAGGTTAGTTATTTTTGGAAACCTAAAGCAGTTGGAAAATGAAAAGGCATAAAACCCACAGAGGTTAATTTCATTTGAATTTCCTTGAGATAAATCACAACCTTCACTATTTGATGTCATTGTGAAATATCTATTAAAAAAATGGAGAGAAGGGGAAGGGAGGGGAAGGGGAGAGGAGTGTTAGAAAAGGCTGCCGTTGATATTTGTAATGAATTCAAATATCTGTACCTAAGGAGTCTCCAAAGAACCTTTCTGTCAAGAAGCATAGACAGTTTACATGAATTCTAATATTCTTCTCACTATCAGACTTGTCAGGACAGAGAAATTAAAGAATGTGCTAAGAAGTTATGTACCCAAATTCCCCATGGGGTGTAGATACATATACATCTTCACAGTAAATGTTTCTGAATGCTGAGGAACTCTGTGCAACTATGCTGTTTTTTTCTCAGCTAGCAGTGAGACTGCATGTCCAATGTATCAGATACACCATTCAGGTCTCAAATTCTGCTAAAAAGGAAAGCTGTGCAGACTATATGGTAATTAAATTAATTTTTCTGTGTGTCTTTTTGGTCTTTCTGGTCATGTGTATATTTTTGGGTTCAAGAATCAAACTGTTTCTGCCTTTGCATCTTGTCCTACAGTAAGACGTTACTTGTACTTAAATCACAGATGGAAAGGGAAATACAAGGGAACTTAACAGGCTGGGAATGATCAAAGAATATCCATTGAAATATAATACAACTTTGTATCTCTAAAAATTGCCTCTAGATACTTGTGAATATATTTTGTGAAGGCAATTGTTGCATCATGTCATGCTGCAATATTGTCCCCAGTCTTGATCCAATCTAATGAGTCCAGCTTGACTTACGGTGACAACTTGACATCGTGTTGGAATTAGGCTAGCTCCCAGGTTGAATTGCATTATGACACTAGATTACCTATGTAAAAATAGAACAAAAATGTCAACTTGCAGTTGGCAAGGTAGTGTGACAGCTAACAAGACCCTATTTTTAATCTGAGAACTGTACCTACCATTCAGTAAGAAAATCTAGCAATTCTGTTCTTTCACTTTGTAACTGTGTTGTCTTATCGATAAAACATTTTTTAAAAAAAATTCAGACTTCACTTGCAGAGACTGTTACTATCTTGCATACTAAATTTACAAATAATATTTAAAAATGAAACCTAGCTAAAGTGTGATCCATGGATTAGAAACCCAACATTTAAGCCTATATAGAACATGTAATGGTTTGAAATAGTGATCTTCTCTCTATCTTTTCAGTATGTCAGTGTGCCTTAGAGCTTATTTTTTTCAACTACCTCATGTAAGTATGGACTTCCTGAGTGCCTCTGGCTAATAAATGAAATCTGTATAAAAACATGCTTGCAACATAAGGCATATCCAGTACATATACTGTTACATAAATGAATCATCATTTAAAATTAGGAAAAATTGTTTCCAGCATTAACACTGCTGATGACAACCTATTTTGGCATGGAAAAAAAAATCACAAGATATGTATTTTAAAACACTGCGCAGCTCTGTTTCATATAGATGCTCTTCTCCCAGCCTAGTACTTGAGTGCCTTCCAGAAGCACATTAAGCAACATGACTAATGTATGTCTCCATTGTTTTACTTTAAGCTGAACTATTATCTGATTTTTCAAAAACTACCTGCAATTTGATGAAATATCATCTTTGCAATGAACACAGATTTTTTACTTTACTTTGAAGACAATAGAAAAATGTAACCTTTGGAGAAGCACATACAGTTTCTCCTGATGTAACTGAACAAGTCATCGGGTATGTCAGGACACAGTTTTTAAACATAAGCATTGCAAAGCAAACTACCTTCTTGATACGTAGAAGATTTGCAGACTAAAAAAAGCAAGCAATCCTTCACAGCAGCATTCATTTTGCTGAATAGGAGTTGATTGAGGATTTTTCTAATTAGCGTGACATGGGAGATCTCTTTCTGTCTAGAACTAAAAAGGTATCCCATTTTGTAGTTGGTTTATTATTCTTATCCTGCATAGGGTTACTGATGCAGATAGCTCTCTTAAACTAACTGACTTTTATATCTAAATGTACAGAAGACTAAAAGTCTTAACTTTTTAATGGCATAATTTACTTTAAGCAGTATCTGTCAAAGACTAGAGATCTGTAGGAAGAATAAAGATTAAATAAACATGCTGCTGTTTAGAAGACATTAGCTTTCCTACAAAATTAATATGTGCAGTGTGAAATTTGGAATAGCATGAAATTAAAGCTTGTAGAGTCACTGATAATGTTTGTACCACAGTATAAATAAAGATTGTGACCAGCATGGACCACGTTGTGCTAGATGCTGTAAAAGCAGAGAAGAGATGTCTACGCCTCCCTGAACAGTTTGGTTGGCTTCCACCAAGTTGACCATGAGATTGCTAAATAATACCCCCACTCAAAAATAGTAGGCTAACAATCTCTGACAGGAGGAGTGTCAGCAAACTCAGTTAAGCTTTGTGCTGACTGATGCAATGGTATGATCTTCTAAAATAAATAGTAGGATTCATGGAATAGCTATGGACTGTGAAGAGCCAGCGTGTGAATTGCTTATAGCGTCCTCCCAGCCTTCTGAGAGAGAAGTTGAGGGACATGGATTCGCTACTTTTGTGACTGTCTTTCCCAGCTGTTATTCAATTGGTGTGAAATCTCAGCTCCAAACTTAAAACAAATTTTAATTTGAGCCCCAGGTTCTCTGCCGTGTTTTTGCCTTCCAGGTTGTGTGACTAGAGAGCTGGATGAATTCAGCAGTGCAGCCAATGTGCATTATTTTTAGAAGAAATTATGAATGTATAAAGTAGTAATCAGGGTGATTCAGATGTCAAAGATACCACCAGGTCAGTGTTATCAGTGAAAAACAGCCTTGTTTTGTTTTTCCCTTAAACAGAAGATTGTATGTTGTGGTTGTCAGATTATTCTATTTGGCAACAAAATTTTGATTGTGGGCTTTTTTTTTTTTTTTTTTTTTTTTTTTTTTTTTTTGGGTTTTTTTTTTTTTTTTTTTTTTTTTTTTTTTTGGAGGGGTTTTGTTTTGTTTTGTGTTCTTTTCCTATATAAACTATTTGGCAAAATTTCCTTTTTCAGATGGAATTTATTCCTTATGAGGAGCTGTGTTTTTAATGACAATTCAGACATTCATACATTTATTGGACTATACTTTCCCTTTAATAAATGCTTTGATGTAGCAAGTATGTTCTCAGTGTTCTGCGTATACATTTTATAATAACCCCTTTCCAGTTATCTGGGAGATCAAAGAATGCAGCTCTGCACAACTTCTGCCCAGAATGAGTTTCTTTTCATACTGAGTCCTGGTAGACTGGCTCACAGTGTCTGGTGGATTCTGCTTTTAGCTGATCACAGTTGCAAATCCTCAAATTTAGTGTAGCTCTTTTTCTTACATAATTTCCATCCTGTCTTTGGCATTGCACTGGTTCTGCATTTTTATGAGTCACTGCAACCACAGCAGGGCCCTGTGTTAAAAGAGTATTCACATTTTAAACATTAAAAAAAGACTACAAGAAGTCAACACATCCCTGCAGTTAGCACTCACAGATGTATTTGTGGGCAATGGCCACAAATATAGAATCTGGCATCCCAGAGTTGGTGCATGAAGAGTCCCGCATCACTGCAAACCATTTAATCATAGCAAATACACGCTTTCCAAAGGTTTTTGTCATCTCTACCTTAATGTCTGCAATACCCCATTGACAGCCACAGCTGTTATGGAAGTCTTTTCCGAGGGGGGCTTAAGAAAGCCAATTGAGAACAGACCCTATAGGAAGAGGCGATCTCCTGAAAACCAGGAGAGACTGTGCCTACTTTGGTCAGCTGTGTTTAAAGAACTCTTGTACATACTCAGCGGATTTTTGGGAAAACCTACTTAAAGAATCTGGACAGAAGAGATGATTACTTATTTCCACTGTATCTCATGGACTCAGTTTCCAGTAAGAATAATGTCCACAAGCCAAAATTTAAAAATAGGTTGTGGTTTGGGCCTGGGTAGATAAAAGGCACAAAGCAGTAGTTTGAAATCCTTTAAAAAAAACCCTCAAGGTCTGATTTTCCAAAATAAACAACTAGCACTAGTAAGCTGATTGTGACGTTACTGGTGGAGGGTTCTAGCACTGTTCTTCAGTAGAGTAAAAAATTATTGAAAATACTAACATTTTCTTAGCATTACCCAGACACGTAACACTTTTAAGAAAGTTTCTTCTCATTTCTGCTCAAATCTCTTTCAAGTTCTCTTTAAGAGTATTTGGATTTATTTCCATGATTTCCTTCTACATTGTAAAAGTCTTCATCAAATGGAACTTCTAAAATCATTAAATCTTCAGTTAAAGCATCATATATGACTTAATGATGACTTTATAAGGACTTTATAATGACTTTACTTTTAGCTTAGAAGATTTAGTATACTGTCTGTGGAGGATATTGCAAGGGACAGGGATTGCTATGTTCAAATAGTACCTTAAGAAGAAGTGGAACTACCCTTACTGAAGTTCTTCTAAATGGGGTTTTTTATGTTCATTGTTATCGGTTCTACATCTTTCTACCTTGTTGGGGAATTCAGTTTCTACTCTATTTTTCTTTACCTGTAAATAAAGCAATTTCCAGTCCAAATGATGAATTTCACTGGTAAAGTGCTGTAGTAAAAACATATTAAGATAAACTATGATAAATTAGGAATGCGATCAGAAAAATCTTTCATACCTTACTATTACCGCTGTTAACACCTGCTTTTTTTCTCTGCAGAGTTTTTCCGAGAACTTCTGGAGAATGCAGAAAGATCCTTAAATGACATGTTTGTCCGAACATATGGCATGCTGTACATGCAGAACTCTGAGGTGTTCCAGGACCTCTTTGCAGAGCTGAAGCGGTATTACACAGGAGGCAACGTGAACTTGGAGGAAATGCTGAATGATTTCTGGGCTCGACTGCTGGAGCGGATGTTCCAGCTCATAAACCCTCAGTACCATTTCAGTGAGGACTACCTGGAGTGTGTAAGCAAGTACACAGATCAGCTGAAGCCATTTGGAGATGTACCCAGGAAGCTGAAGGTTCAAGTGACTAGAGCGTTCATTGCCGCACGGACCTTTGTTCAGGGGCTGACAGTAGGCAGAGAGGTTGCGAACAGAGTATCCAAGGTAATCTGAAATCAGATGGTTCTTCTTTTAAGCTTGAGGTTGTTCGAAACTTGCTAGATGACTGAAATCTGGTTGCATGCTTTTTTTTTTTTCAATATGTGGTGGTATGTTTCGTTGTTTTTATGTCTGCTGATATAACCATCCTAAGTTTATATATAGGGGCAACAGTTGGTTTTAATTCCTTCTGGGGATATTAAGGCATTACTGACTGGAAAGAGTTCTCTGTGCATAGGACAGAAATGAAATACCAATATACATCACTGTTTTAGCATAGTAGTGATTGTCATTTGTAATTCAAAACTGGCTACATATATAAAAGATGAGGATTATGATCAGAATTTAAATGTTTCAAGCAAATTTATGCTGCTGTTCGTTATGACAGCACAGCTCTCACAGGATTCATTCATCATGCAGCTGGGTGATGGATTTGTTAGAAATGTCTAGTCATGTTTCTGATGAGAAAATAGACAAATAGTGGCACCTCTGGAGCTTGAGCTTTCCCAAAGGATGGCTTGACTCACATTTATTTTAGTTCTAATTATTTATCTATGCAAATATTTATGACGATTATAATCCTTGAAGGCTTCACATAATTAAAGCTGGGTAAGAAAAAAACACACACAAAAATAACCCATCTGGGTACCACAAAAGTGTCTGAATGACTTTATACAGTTTTCAAAGTCAGGAATATTTTTCTGAACTGATGTTCCAACAAGATACTTGTTCTGTGATCTCGCTGTTTCATGGTCCTCATGGTGTATTTGGACCTTGAATTCTGAAATCATCTGGAGAGATCTACTATGAAATGCTCAAATACTCACTTCTGAACAATAAGTGTGTGAGTGATTTCGATGCTTGTCCCATCCAGTACTTTCCGTTAATGATTTGGATGCTTGGCCCATTCAATACTTACTTCAAGAAGACTCTATCATTTGCTTCATTTAGATCAAATCCATAAGGTAAGGTAGAGCCAATATATTGTAAAGTAGACTGCAATTCAAACACTCAAGAAGATGAGGCTTCTAAGCATTTTCTAATTTGAATTATGTGATATTTTGCGTTTACAAATTGTACTTACCAGAGAAAGGCTCTATGTTATGAAGGGAAAGCTTGATTTTATGGCTGGAGACTGCATGGAAGAAAAAGGTCATTTTGCACTTAAAATTTGGCAAGTGAAATATGTGATCCCGATTAGTCAGATAGAACCAAAGTCTCTTCCTCCGGAGTGCCTTCCTGGGCTAAAGGGTTACCTTCTTTTGTTTTCTAGCACTGTTAGTTCTTGCAGTCCTTTCTGAGTGGTGGCAGTGTATTGAAATGAATTCCTTGGCCGCCTAGTCTGGCTGGGGGAAGATACAGCTTTTTAGCCTCTAAGTGTGTAGAACACATGTGCCCATATCTCCAAATTTTCTTTGAAGAGCAGTGGTGTCCCCATGGGTCAGGTTTTAAGTAAAAGTGATGAACTCTGATGTCACAGTTGTCCGCAGGCATTAAGTCTTTCTGCATTGACTGCATCAGACTGTAGCGAGTAAGCTATTTAATTCGTGTAATATATGTATAATTTGAGAATACCTTACAGATTAAGGTCTGAATTGTCTGACAAAATGTTACCTTCTCTGTGTGTGTACATGACTGTACAGAATGTGCAGGTGTTTCCTCTCTCACACATCCTAGAAATTGTTTTATCTCGGCTTCTGAGTTTTGGGTACATAAGCCCTTTCAAGAACAGGATTTATAACAAGATCACTAAATGATCCTGTCATCCTATAATGAGAACTACTAGCTCTGCTATCGTAAAGTGGGCCTTTTTGTAGTGTCACTTGAAGATGATAACAATAGCTCAATAACACTTCTGGTTTGCCCTTTTACATGAAAGCAAGACTTGAAATAATCTTTAAAAGGACTCAGTAGTTGGTGCAAGACACACATAATGATTCTCTATTAGACTGCTTCTAGAATACTGTGTTCAGCTTTTTGGCCTTTCCCATACAAGAAAGATACTGACAAACTGAAGTGAGTTCAGTGAAGGCCATCAGCATAATCTGAACTGAATTACTTGTCCTGTGTGGAGAGGCTGTGGAACTGAGGCTTATTTATCCTGGAGAGGAGGCTGCTTCAAGTGCGCTTAGCAGTAGCTCCTGGTGCTTGTAGGGAGGTCATTAAAGAAATGCAGTGAAGCTCTTCACAGTGGGGCATGATGTGATATGATGGGCATGAATTGAAGCCTTTCTCTTTCTGCTATTATAGCAGGTCCTACAAAAAAAACCCCACCCCCATCTTTATTTTAAGCCCCTTTAAATACTGGAAAGCAGTGAATAAAGTCGGAGTTTCTCTTCTCCAGGCTGAACAACCCCAAATCTCTCTTCCTGTCTTCATCAGAGAGGTGGTTCAGCCCTCTGACAGTTTTTGTGGCCCTCCTCTGCACCCAGTGCAACAGGTCAACATCTTTCCTATGAGAGCAGAGTTCAGGGTCAGAATCATCTCCCTTGACCTGCTGGTCACATTTCTTTATTATCATTATCTTGTGATCCTATTAAAAGACTAATAAAATGAACATTTTTGCTTAAATGTAGAAAATGCTTTGATTGCAAGACTTAATTTTGGTATTAAAATTTCAGTGTCTGTATTCATACTCACAGAAAATGAGAAACAGTTGCTGGGTTTGTGTTATATGCAGCCTGGTGAGGCAGATATGAAGAATCCTAAGTGGCACCAAATGTTCAAGATTAAAAATTATTCTGCAAAAAGGCTGTGATTACTCTGAGAATGAAGCTTTTTGTGGTTGTATCATAACTGTGATTTTTATGCTGGTTTTTCTCCTGCAAAAAATGACAAATACTTTAATTTTAAAAGACTAAAACCATTTCTTAGATTTAGCACATAACTTTGCAGGTAAACATCTTTTGTTGCTGTTTTGGAAGTCATCCAGATTCAGCACAGATTTCATTTTCATTGTACTCTAATACTGAGAGATTCTGTGACAAGGATGCCACATCTGGGTAAGGCAAGAGAAATGAACAAAAAGAGGAAATGAAAATAACTGGTACAGTTCTTTTACAGAATCCTTTTTCCATTGTCTGCAGCGGTTGGGAACAGAGGGGGATCTTTTAGCTGCAACATCACAAGTTTAAAAGATTTTTGCTTTCTATTTGTGGACCCATTATCTCACTGAACTGCCACTGACCTAGAAAAATGTTGAGCCTACACCTTAAACATGATGAAAAAGAGATTCATTAATGAGAAAGTTGGTAAAAACATCTACTTCAGGCTTTAATTTACTTTCTCATTGACTTCTGGACCATTTCGGTAGAGAAGTTGGTGGGTGACACATGCAGAAGGATGTGTTCCCTCTCTAATGTCAGGGACACATCCTTTCTAAAGATTTCTCTTCAGAGAGGTTGTAACGCTTGAAACAATGTATTATATTTCTTGTAAAGGAGCTACAGTGCCCTCTTTTTCAAATGAAGTATGAGCTCAAGCACACTAACATTTTCTTCTTACAATAGTATTTTGCAATTTTCTTGTCAGTGAGATCATAATTTAATAAGTCTCATTTAGATAAATGGGGAGGGAGGATGGTTAGGACATCCTTTTTTTTTTATAATTTTTTCTAATATTATATTTCAATTGTAAGCAGACATAGTTGCTTCCATTTATCTGAAGCTTTATTATATCATTTTAGTTTAACAGCATTTTGATAATCTCTAGGTCCAATTACAGTGTTTAATTTTCAGAGATTTCAAAATCTTTTTATTTCTCATTCTCGTGTATTCTCAATGTATTCTCATTAGCTTGCACAGACCAGGTCACTAAATTCTGTATGTGCTTTACGAAACTTCATATGCATATAAGCAAAAAAGTAATTATAGTATGTCTTAAAATGGGAAACTTAATTCTTAAATTAAGCCTATTTATCCCATACAGTGTCTCAAGTTGGAAGGGACCCATAAAGATCATAGATTCCAGCTTCCTGCCACTCACAGGACTAAGTCATAAGACTGAAAGCATCATCCAGACATTCCTTGAACTCTGACAGGCTTGGTTCCATGACCTCTTCCCTGGGGAGCCTGTTTCAATGTCAACCAACCTCCCAGTGAAGAACCTTTTTCTAATGTCCAATCTGAACTTGCCTTGATGCAGCTTCAGTATCTAATATTCAATATACATCAGAACTGCCATTTTGGGTACATAAAAGGTCAGTTTAGTTGATTTTACTTTAATGCCCAGTAGTTTAGAAGTCAGGACAGGAGCAGAGTTTCTCAACTAGTATCCTTTCTTAAGCTGTAGGCAGTGGATGTTTATGAACTTTTTGAACTACAGGTTCAGCAATATTTGATAAAATTTCCTACTACCTATTTTTCCTATAATTTGTCAGATTCTAAAAACAGGGCTTTTTTTTTTTTTT